>SJYC01074565.1:0-15977 GCA_006408675.1 Madoqua kirkii
TCTTTCCAGAGGGCAGGCAGGCGAGGGTAGGTAGAGGAGATGTGTATAAGAGACAGCTGCAGCTCTCCCACTTCCCTGCTCTCCATCTTTGCCCCCCGTCCACCCCCAGCCTCCGGCAGTGCCCCTGGGAACAGCGTGCACCCTCCCCTCTGGGGTTTCCTGTCCCCGGGCAGCTCCCGGACGGCAGCCACGCCCCTCCCCATTCCGTCAGCCCTTTCCTGAGCGCCCACTGGGGGTCAAGCCCTAGCCAAGCTAGCCTGTGGGCCGTGGCTACAGCAGTTCCACGGAAGGAAGGAGCAGCTTTATTTGTGTGTGTGTGTCTCTGGTTGCATCTCTCTTCCTTTCTTTCTCCCCTCCTTCCTCTCTCTTTTTCTTTAAGTGGAAAAATATGCATAAGATAAAATTGATCATTACAGACCTCGAGTGCACTCACAAACTTGTGTGCCATCACCAGTCTCCAGGTGCGGGACATTCCATCACCCCAAAAGGCCCCCCCCCCCCTCATCACCGGCCTCTCAGCCCTCCCCTCAGCCCTGGCAGCAAGCAATGATTAACCTGCTTTCTGTGTCTATGGATTTGCTATTCTGGCATTTCATATGGGTGGAATCACACAATATGTGCCTTTCTCTGTCTGAATTCTTTTACTCGGCATGTTTCCAAGGTTCATCCACGTTTTAGCGTGTACGAGTACATCATTGTCTCTGGTTGCATAATATTCCCCGATGTGGTTATATCATTTGTGTATCTGCTCGCCCATCAGCTGATGGACACTTGGGTTGTCAGGCACTGAATTTTGAAACAAACACCCCCACACTGAGCCCCACACCACTCTTATCTGTGTGGCATTAAACAGCCATGTAATGTCTTTGAGTCTTGACGATCTCACCTGTAAAATGGAACTCTAAAAATGTAATCTCTCATCCCCTTTCAGAGAATAAGAAAAATGAGCTGGTCCTCTAGGCTGAACAACTGGAAACCTGCCTCTCACCTCTCTTTTCCTGTACCCACTATCCATTTGTTTTTGAATTTGGGATAAATGTTCAATAAAAAGATCTATTGCCAAGACCGAGTGGACTGATGTATACTCGGGATCTCTGTCATTCATTCATTTCTCTGGTGTTAACATGCACGATTTTTTCAGATTTTAGTATCTTTGGGATCGACGCACATCCTATAACCAGTGGTTCTATAGTAATTGACCAAAGTAATTGTGTTTATTACAATCAGTGGTCCAAGGTTTCTGTAGAATGCAAGGCAGAGGTTGGAGAATATCACTATGAACAATGAGACAAATTAAAAACTCAGTCCCTAATGACTTATTTTTGATGGTGGGCTCACGTGAGTTAACCCGTATCCTGGTGTGTGAACGCCCAGCTAAATGTGTTCATTGAGATGGAAATACTGATGTGCTTCAGCTGACATAACATAGACATCATTGTAAAGGCCATGTGGGCACACCCTGGTGGCACAGACGCCTCTGAAATGCACGGCCGCTGCAACAGGGTGGCAGACAGATGAGAAGATATATGCGGACG
Source organism: Madoqua kirkii (assembly GCA_006408675.1). Taxonomy (NCBI): domain Eukaryota; kingdom Metazoa; phylum Chordata; class Mammalia; order Artiodactyla; family Bovidae; genus Madoqua; species Madoqua kirkii. The sequence continues at coordinate 1,536 of SJYC01074565.1, forward strand.
GGCCTTGAGAGCCGAGACGCTGGATGGAAGTGTGAAGTGGGGTTATATCACGCTCTCCTTCCCCCAAAGGACTGCCTGCCCCCACCCCTGCCTCCCCCAACCATCTCCAACATAGGAGAAGCCACATACAGAGACTGTACACGTCTGCCTTCATTGAAATAAGCCATACATTGTAATTATGTCCCTGAGCACAGAAGGCTCCCTCTGGAAGGAAGGACAGGGAGTGGATGAAAGTCAGTTAGACTAGACATGCGAAATTCCTAAGCGGCTAGATGAGCACCTCCATAGGGAACTCGTCTTAGCTCCCCGGGGAAGGAAACTGTGCCTGGTCGTCCTCACCCCACTCAAGCTCTGCCTCCTCTAAGCTCTCAGAGCACGAACCAGCAGTCAGGACCTTAGCACTGATGCCCCTGGGACTCTCCTTTACGCAACTGGACTGTGAACCATTTGAGGATGGTGCCTTTTGTAGCTGCTATGGTTTCCCCATGGGTCCAGGGATACAGTAGGAATATAGAGAGGGGTCATGAATCAGAGCAATGGTTCTCAAAGTGTCCCCCCAGGCCACCTGCATGAACTATCTATCTCCTGCTAGAGCTGGTTACAAATGACATTGCCAGGGACGCACCCAAGAGATTGGATTTCAGTAGGAAAGGTGGTTGGGGGCCATTAATCTGCATCTTAACAGCGTTCCCAAGTAATCCTATGCTTAGTAAAGTCACTAATACCCTGAATATTCATTGGAAGGACTGATGCTGAAGCTGCAGCTCCAATACTTTGGCCACCTGATGAGAAGAGCTGACTCACTAGAAAAGACCCTGATGCTGGGAAAAACTGAAGGCAGGAGGAGAAGGGGATGACAGAGGATAAGGTGGTTGAATGGCATCGCCAGCTCAATGGACAGGAGTTTGAGCAAGCTCTGGGAGATGATGATGGACAGGGAAGCCTGGCGTGCTGCAGTTCATGGGGTCGCAAAGAGTCGGACACGACTGAGCGATTGAACACCACCACCACCAATCCTATGCTTCACAAAGTCAGGAAACCACCCAGACCAAGGATCAAGCTAGGTGATCTGGTGGGCACTTTCCAATCTGACAGCCTGTGACATACTTCATCGTCTAAGCTTTCCGTCTCCAGCCACTTGCCACTGTGAGCTTCCTGTGCGCCTCGCTTTTGCCTGTGCAGGAGACTGAAGCTCAGTCAGGGCTTAGGGGAATAGCCAGAGAGCAGGCTAGCTTCACTGTCCCTGCTCCCCGCAGAATAGCAGGGATGGCGAGGCGAGGGCGAGAGGGGGCAGTGGGCTGGGGATGGGAGACAGCAGGGCGGAAAGGGCTGAGTGAGCAAACAGGAGGGACGCTCAGACCCTGGCAGCCACTGGGTCACTGCTGGTGCCCTGCCCACCCAACCAGCCTGCTGGGAAGGAGGGACCATTGCTGCCTTTATCTCCAAGAGGGCTCACCAGGCGACGGAGAAGAACAGGCTGTTGAGGTCCTAATAGAGCTGATGTCGTAGGATGAGAAGGCAGACCCCGGGCCTTTGGACACCCTCATCTGCTCCCCAAAGCTAGTATCTCTGGGCACACCAATGGCAGGAAGACTCCTGTCCTTGGCCCTCCAGCATGTATCTGATAGTTCCCCTTTCTGAGAGGAGCATACCCAGTGTTTAATAACCATTCCTATATTACATATATTACCTCACTGATTCTTTATGCCACCCCTACCATTAATATTAACCCCTTTCACAGATGAGAAAACTGAGTCAGTCATATATTGCAGAGCTTGCACAAGATCACTTACTTCTTTCAGTTGGTGAGTGTTTCACCGCTCCCCTAGCACCCATCTGGGTCCCAGGTTCCTCTTCTGCATCCTGCAGAGCCCTGCCCACCTTTCTCAGAGCAGAGGGCCTGGGACTCAGCCCTTGCAAAGGTGCTTTCAGGGCCCCACCTCTGGTTCAAGATACGGCCCTTCTGTTGATGCAGCTGCATGGTGGAAACCTCACCACCCTGGTGGCTCAGTTTACGTTTGCTGTCATATGAAACCAGTAACTTGATGTTTTTTGGTCCTAACGCCCCCATCCTATTCTTACAGAATAGGAATGCTGTGCCCAGGGACAGGAGTTTACATTCATTCCTTTGAATGTTTTCACCTACACTATTTGTGGTTCTGTCTGCCATATCCCCTGTAGACAGACAGACATACATACACACACTCCTCTCCTCCAGACAACAAGCACACATTTTGGATAGTCCACTCCCCGATGACCTCTGCTTTCCACTTCTCTTTTGCAGAGTGGAGAAGCAGGGTTAGGCCGTGCTTCTTCCGGTGCTCTCTGAGTCACACCACATACTCAGACAAGACAGCCCCATGCCCAAGACAGGAGGCTCTGCGTCAGAATCCCAGCCTGAGCACTTGGCAATGTGACCCTAGAAAATTAATTTAGCCTCTGTGCCTCAGCATTCTTCCCTGTAAAATGGGGATAATTAGTATTAGTTGGGGGATTAAATGTGATGTGCGTACATGTGTGCCAAGTCGCTTAAGTTGTGTCTTACTCCCTGTGACCTTATGGACTGTAGCCCTCCAGGCTCCTCTGTCCGTGGGATTCTCCGGGCAGGAACACTGGAGTGGCCAGTGTTGCCATGCCCTCCACCAGGGGGTCTTTCTCGACCAGGGATCAAACCCACGTCTCTTATGTCTCCTGCGCTGGCAGGTAGGCTCTTTATTATCGCCACCTAGTAACTGGTTAATAAAGGTCTCCTCTCCCTCCTTGTTTCCTCTGGTCTCTCTGGGCCCCCTAATCTGCTCTCTTGCATTGACCCCTCCCATGTCTGCTGGATCACGCTTGCCCTTGGTTACAAAGTGGAACCCAGAATGTCTGTGATGAAAGGGCCTCAGATGCAGTCTAATGCAGCCCCTTTGTTGTCCAGATGAAAAAAACCACAGTCCCTCCTCCCTTTTCTCTGTTGCTTCATTTTGTTCCAAAGTGGTTGTATTTCCAGCACTCCAGTCGCCACCTTTTCTCTCTCCAGTGCACGTAGCACTCAGAGAGCGCAGTGCAATCAGTGAGCGCCCAGCCTCCTGCTTGCTGGATTTATGGCTCTCTGCTGCCTTGCGGGGCCCTCGGGGTCTGTGCGGCTCAGGAGTTATGGACGCACAGAGACTGGTTCCGTGCACTTGGCCCAACTTGTCAGTCACCTCCCGGGGTGGGTTGCTTGGAATAAAGATAATAAAATACCGGGGCCAATATGCTGACTACATTTTTATGTTCCCCATTCAAATCCAAAATTTTCCCCACGGGGCCTGCTGGAAAATATTCAGAGGAAAAAGGCAGAGATCATTCTAGGATCAGCCAGGGAAGGAGGCCTCCCAGGAGAGTGCAGCGTGTCCAGCGGCTGGATGTTCCTTCTTGGATGAAAAGGAACTGTGCCTGTGTAAGCAGGACGCTGCAGTCATAGAGGGTGGCCGGGGAGAGACTCCGATTTCTTTGAAATCTCCATTAATCTTTCCAAACCAAAGTTAATAGCAACCAGCTTCAACTCAACTCCTAAACCCCCTCCCTCCAACCCCAAATTCCCTCTCAGCCCGGTCAGATGCCTCTGCCGGAGGGAGTGAGTGGCAGCCCACGTGCTTATCTGGGGCAGTTTTGTAATAGTGGGATTGGATGTTGTGGGAGCTAGCTTCCTTCCCAATGATGAGAAAAATACAATAATTTCTTAAGATAAAGGACATTCTAACACTGAAGGAGAGAAAGAGAGAAGACAAAATGTCAGACTGAAGGACTATCCTTTAGACTGAATCAATTTGGCTTTATTAAAAAAACACGATTGTCTTTATGTCTGCTCCTTGGAGTAGAGTGAGAAGCTCCGGGTCTGGATTCAGAGATTCGGGATTTCATTTGGGGCTTGCCACTGAGCCGAGTGTGACTTTGGGTAAATTAACAGGCACGCATGAACACCAGTGGACTTGCCTTCCCAGGTGGCGCTAGTAGTAAAGAACCCACCTGCCCATGCAGGAGACATAAGGGACTCGAGGTCGATCCCTGGGTGGGGAAGATCCCCTGGAGGTGGGCATGGCAGCCTCCTCCAGTGCTCTTGCTGGAGAACCCCATGGACAGAGGAGCCTGGAGGCTGCAGTCTGTGGCATCACACAGTCGGACAAGACCGAGCTAATTCAGCACAAGCGCACATGGTCTTGCCTTCAATCTCCTCACCGTTGAACGATAGCATTTACCTCACGGTGGGAGCAGGGAGAGGAGTCGGGAAAGGAAGGTGACGTCTACTGAGCATCAGTGAATAGGCATGTGACACAGAGTGTCGTTTGATTCTCCGGAGAAGCTAACGAGGCTGGGGCCATCACGACCACTTTACAGATGGGCAAACTAAGACTCCTGCATTAGACAATCTGTCTCCAGCCCTCACAGACCCAGGGCTGGCACCCACAGCTGCCTGACTGCAAAGCCACATTCTTTCCAGAGGGCAGGCAGGCGAGGGTAGGTAGAGGCTGGAGTTCCTGCTCTCGGCCTCTTCCTCCACTGAGATGAGGAGGCAGCGGAGCCTTGGCAAAGCTTCTTTGGCTAGAGGGTGTGTACCCAGCGTCACAGATCATGCTGCTAAGACGTTGGTCACGAGCTCCTTGTCTCTGCAGTATGCTCCTTGGGGGGACAGTCATTGTCCAATTCATGGAAAAAGAATAGATTTTGTTTTTCATTCATACCAAATACTAAGGCACTGTACCTCAGTACAGTGCCTGGCATTCAGCCGTGCATTTACTTAATAATGCAGAGCACCTGCTCTGCACTGGCCCTGTTGTAGGTTCTGAGGTTTCAGCAGTGACAAAAGCAGATTAGACACCTGCCCTTCTGACAATTGCAGTCTAACAGGAGAATCAGCTAGCAAACACAGAAACCAGCAAATAAAACAGTCTCAGATGGAAATAAATTTCTGAATTTAAAGAAACAGTGAAGGGAGAGAGAGCGTCTGCTGCAGTGGGGGGTTTTTCTCAAGAGGTGACGTCTGACATCTGACTGGAACGAGGGAAAAAGCTCTCCACTGACAAGATGGGGGAGAGGTGTTCCAGACAAAGGGAACAAGTGTGAAACCGTGAGGCAGGAACAAGCTCGGAATGTTGGAGGGAGACAGAAGGAGGCGAGGGTGGGGAGAGCTATAGGAAACGAGAGCAGAGGGGTCAGATCATATAAACCCCCATAAGCCAAGCTAAGAAGCTTGGGTTTTATTCTAATTCCAGTAAGAAGTCTTTGGAAGGTTTTAAGCAGTGGGAGGGATGTGATCTGATTTACGCATTAAAACAATCACTCTGGTGTTTAGACAGAAAGTAGACTCGGGTGGGAAGGAGGGCTGGAAGCAGGCAGAAGGCTGGTGCACTGGTCCAGGAAAAGGGGTGAACCCAGCCCCCCACCAGTCTCATGGGACTCGAGTGCTAACAAGGAGATGGAAGAGGGAACTAGGTTTGGGCGCTCGGTCTTGCTGATGGATTAGATGTACAGGCTGAAGAAAAGAGGAATCAAAGATATTCTCTAGGCTTTTGGACAGAGTTGATGGTGCTGTTAACTGAGATGGGGAAAATGGAGCAGGAACAGGTTGGGGGCAAGAGGTATAGAAATCACGAATTCCACTGTAGACTGTTAAATTTGAGATATCTGATAGACATCTGTTATGATTTGAACTGTGTTTCTTCCCCAAAGATATGCTGAAATCCTAATTCCTTATGCCCATATCTTATTTGGAAAAAGCATCTTTGCAGATATAAGTTAAGAGGAAACCATTGGGGTAGCCCTAATATAGCTAGTGTTCTTTTAAGAAGAGAAAATTTGGGGACAGACAAGCATGGAGGGAAACACCATGTAAAGACACAGATTTGGAGGGAACATAGCCATGGGATGATGGAGGCAGAGACCAGAGTGATGGTGTTACCAGTGGGGCTACTAGAAATCAGAAATGGCAAGGAAGGGTCCTCCCCTTAGAGGAAGGAAGGAAGCAGGGTCCTGCGACACCTTGATCTTGGACGCCCAGACTCCAGGGCTGTGAGAAAATAAAATTCGGTTATATGCGCCAACCAGTGTGTGGTGCTTTCTTACAGCAGCCCTAAGAAGTCAACACCGCACCTAAGCGGAGAGGTCGAGTGGGCATCTGGGTGTGCTCACCTGGAGCTCAGGGGAGAGGCTATGTTTTCAGTCATAGGTCTAGATGAGTCTGCCTTGAGCGCGAATGAGAGGGCGTTGACAGGAAGGAGGCTTCTGAGAGATGAGAGAGTAGCCAGTGGGGTGGGGTGGGGGGTGCAGAGGTGTTTCAAGGAGGAAGAGAGCGTTTCAAGGAGGAGAGCCTGGTCAGTTGTGTCAAAGCCTGACGATAGAGCAAGTCAAACAGCTTTGTTTGTACTTCGGACTCGGGAAGAGAGAGGCTGAAAAAAAAAAAGAAACGAGGGAGGCTGCATATGACCTTGACAAGAGAGATGTCTGCAGGTGGTGGAGACAGAAGCCACGCTGCAGCGGACTGAGGAGAGGATGTAAGTTTAACAGCCTAGCATGATTACAGAGAACTGCTTTGAATTTTGCTATGAAATAACAAATAAATGGGCCTTTCCTGAAAAAAGGTATAGGGCTCAAGGGAAGGTTTTCTTTGAACGCAGGCATTATTAAGGCATATTCTTGTGTTGCTGCTGCTGCTGCTAAGTCGCTTCAGTCGTGTCCGACTCTGTGAGGCCCCACAGACGGCAGCCCACCAAGCTCCCCCGTCCCTGGGATTCTCCAGGCAAGAACACTGGAGTGGGTTGCCATTTCCTTCTCCAATGCATGAAAGTGAAAAGTGAAAATGAAGTCGCTCAGTCGTGTTCGACTCTTAGCGACCCCATGGATGGCAGCCCACCAGGCCCCTCCGTCCATGGGATTTTCCAGGCGTGACGAATGATTCAGAAGAGAGATGGGACAACCGCCAGGAGCAGAGGCCTGGCAGGGGTGGAGGGGCCAATGTAATCAGGAGGGAACCGGCCCTGGATGAAAATAGAGCCTTCTCCTCTATTCTAACTGCAGGGATGGCAGAGAACAGAGTCGAGATTGTGCTGGTGGATTGAGATTTGGTAGTGGGCAGATGAAGTACTTCTTGTTTGCATTTCTTTGTATTTATTATATTAGTGAATATATTATATATAGGCTATTTATATCGGAGAAGGCAATGGCAATCCACTCCAGTACCCTTGCCTGGCAAATCCCATGGACAGAGAAGCCTGGTGGGCTGCAGTCCATGGGATCGCTAGGAGTCGGACATGACTGAGCAACTTCACTTTCACTTTTCACTTTCATGCATTGGAGAAGGAAATGGCAACCCACTCCAGTGTTCTTGCCTGGAGAATCCCAGGGATGGGGGAGCCTGGTGGGCTGCCGTCTATGGGGTTGCACAGAGTCGGACATGACTGAAGCGACTCAGCAGCAGCAGGATATATATATTGGAGAGGAGAAAGAGGAAGTATGAAACAGTCCTTTCAGAGGAGGAGAAAACGAACACTCCTTGGAGATGTATAAGGTTGCTAGACAGAGTGCTCTTTTGAGACTTAAAGTCCTAAGTTTCAAGGCTTCGCTAGGGGCCCTTCACCTTCCAAGGCAGGAGGTGTGGGCTCGACCCCTGGTCAGGCAGCTAAGATCTCCCATGACTTGTGGCCAAAAAACCCATAAAACACAATTAGTATTGTATGAAATTCAATAAAAACTAAAGAAAATAAGTGATAAGTTTCCACTGAGACCAGTCAATAGGCCAGGTTGTGCAATTTTCTTCCATAATATTCGACTGCTTGGGTACAGAAGGGTAGGTGGCTAGCTGGATTTAACTAGAGTTTTGGAGTTTGGCGAGTTCCCGAATGGAGAGAGGCAAGGAAAATGAGTGTTTGTAAGAGAGAGATCATGTAATGAACCTTGGAATTCAAGCTAGATAAGGAAGAAGTGCTGACATGTAGAGCATGGTGTACAATAGAAAACTTATTTCATGGATTAGGTCGCTATGAGATCAAAGAATAGTTGGAAAGGGGATTTCACCAAAAAGTTAATTGGAAAGACAGGAGGCATCAGAGACTGAGATGCCTGGAATGAGGCTATTGGAGGTGCAGATATCGGTGAGAGCAACATTTAGATATGAGAATACAAGTGGGTGGAGAAGATAGTAAAAAGGTAGCGGCGGGGGCGGGGGGCGTCTAACTCCTTCATTACCAAAGATGCTGGAGTTTTGCAGGAGGAAGAAGTGGTTGGAAGCACCTCCCTGGACCCCGAGATGTGTGAGGTGCAAGAGAAAAAAACACCCTTCACTGTTGTCTTTTCCCTTTATCCTTGCCTGTAGGTGGGGCTGTGGAGGAAGCAGTATCTTCAGAGACATCCAGGTGCCAGTAAAGCAAGACAGGAAGGGACCGCTCAGGGACGGGTTTCAGGATAGAGGGGCTTGGGCTGGTGACAGATTGCACTCCAGGGGATACAGGGAAAAGGCTAGGGAGGCTGGGAAGAGGTGGGAGATGAGATTCAATTCGTAGTTATACAGAGTGGTTTGGGGATTCTGGTCTGGGATTATGGATAACGTGGGAAGCAAGGACTTGTGATAGGAGGCGTGACGGGTGTGTTCTGGCCGTATCATCATCAGTTAAAGCCACATCCAGTCCAGAGTACTTAGCTGCCAAGTATGAAAAGAAAGGATGAATGAAATGAGCCCTTGTATCCTTGAGATGTCCAGTGCCCTGCCAGGCATATGGCATATTCATTGATTAAAACTCCATATATTTGATGCCCTGGTAACTGTAACTGGAGAGGGTCATAACCCAGAGCAGTGCATACAATAGGTGCTCAGAATCCTGCAGATAGTGATGATCTCTCACTACCTTTGATGCTTAATATGGAACTAGTTTGCATTTTGGCCCTTCTGATGAAAGTCTGTTCCTGCATTCGAGACTCACCAGGGGCTAGAGTGTGGTTGTGTTCTGCCTTAATTGGCAAAGTGTGGACGGCTGAGGCCAAGGTGGGGATAGGAAGGTGACCCGTCCAAGGCTGGAGTTGCAAGACACCCTGTCCCCCAACCTCCGCCGACTAAAACCCAGCACCCTCCTTGCAGGCCCTGCTCTGGAGACACAGAGAAGTTGCATTCGTTGGTCAGACTGAGGAAGCCACTCCTGCCCTGGGCTTTGGCATCCCTTCCTTTTTCCTGTAGCTGCTTTCCCCCCAGAATAAATGATTTATAATTTTTTAACTCTTATTTTTTTCTAGCCTTTCTGATTTCCTTTGCCTCCTCTTTGCTTTATTGAGGCCAGGGCTCAATCTCTGTCTTTTCTTTCCCAGAATAATGCTTCCCTCCTGTCCCCACCCCTCCCCTACCCCATTAGTTATGAGTCCAGATCTTTCTCGAAGAGGCCTCTAAGGTTCCCGCTGATGTTATGCCCCAGTGTCTGAGGTGACCTGGCCTGGTCCCCGTGTGGCTGAGAGCGCGCCCCTTTGTGCTGGCTGATGAAAGGCTCCCCTGTCCTGTCTAAGACCTCAATACCGGGAAGGTAACAGGAGAAAGCCCACTCCCCTCCTTAGGCTCTGCACCTGCTGCTCTCAGCTTTCCTTGGGGGCCACAGGGTGCCCGGGCAGGCAGCTCGCTCACTAAGCCTTAGAAGAGCAACCCTAGGAAGCAGGTCCAGGAGCCCTTCCTGCCCTGTCCTCTCCAGACAGAACAGGGCCTGCAGAAAGTCTGCCCAGACCCCACAGCCTGTCCTCCCCATCACCCCGCTCCATCCCCATCCAGCTCAAGTTTCTTGCAGGGATTTGGATTCTTTCAGAAGAACAATGAGCCTGCTGGGAGGTTGTTCCCCTCTGTGACTGACAGTTGAACTACAGAATTTCTGGGCTGGAAAACAGCTCATCCTGTTAGACATCCTTGCCTTTGGCTGTAGACAGAGTAGCGTGCAAACCTTCAGACCAGAGTCACTTTCTGAAAGAGACTCTGATTTTCCTTGGTAACACATCCTGGTGCTTCAAACTGCAAAAGTGAATTCAGTTCAACCAATGTATACAGAATGACTTTTAAAACTGTCACTGTTATATTGCTTCACCTATTATCTCATTAAGTTATTTCATTACTCATTTTGGACAGGTAATACCCATACAGGGTACAATATCAGGTACCCTGGTATTATACTTGGTACAATATCAGGTACGACTGGGGGTAAACCATGAAAACTGAATTTCCCTACTTACTCCTGTGCCCCACCCACTCAGATCCCCTTCCCAGAACCGACTGGTACCTTGTCTCGAGTATTTCCCTATAGCTGCTCCACACACATCTAGTCTCACTTCATGTTCACGACAGCCTTCTCAGGTGGGTTCTGTGAATCCCCTTTGGTTCAGAAAGGCTAGGTAAAGTGCACAAAGTGTGTTAGTAGCAGTGGCAATTCCACTTGAGTTACGTGTAATTCCAAACACCACACAGCTTCTGCTGGAACAGGTTCGCATTCAGCCAGCCCACTCTTCCCTTCCCTTCCACAGTCATTCACTCAGCAGGGTTGGCTCGAGAGCCTGGGTGTGCAGGGCCCTGTCCTAGGTGCTGAAGACTCTCACAGACGCCGGGGATCACTTTGTCCTCTACACTCAGCAGGCTCATGGAGGAGCTGGGGAGGTCGAAATTTCAAAAACATGGCTTGGCCACAGGATTTGTATATGGCACCTAAGCAGGCCACTCTCTCTTTCTGACTCTCAGTTTCCCTATCTGTCTGATGAAGAAAGCTTAACCATCTGATGAACTTGACTAAGGGGCTGTTAGAATCTAGGGATAATAAATGCAGAAGTTCTTGGGAAGCATACAATCCCAGCACATGGGAAGGAGTCCAGGGTGTTGCTATGGACGGCTTCCCTGTGTGAGGACCAAGGGTCACTGACAGATGAAGTCAACAGCACAGTACAAGAGGCTGGGATGCGATAAGCTGAAACAGGGTTACCATCATGATGCTCTTTATTTCAGGGTTGTCTTTAGCATGCAGGGTAGGTTGCAACAGACTGTGACTAGAAGTAAAATGTGGGCAGCATGTGGGGCTGGCCTAGAATAAAAAAGAACAACACACAACTGAGTCTCTTCCAGAACATTAGCCTGCAGGCTCTGAGGCTTCCCAGGCCCACCCAGCTCTCTGCATGATGGATATTCACCTGCCTTCGAGGGCATGTTACCAGCAGATCAAGGGCCTTCCTACAATTCCTTCTGCCAGGATTCTCGGGGTGTCCCTCCCAGCCCATCTTCACCTGGCTATCCCTTTTTCAGCCTGCAGGCCTCCACTTAGATCCCATTTCCTCAGAGAAGCTTTTTTCCCTGAACTCCCCAGGGTAGATTAGGAGCCCTTGCTATTCACCACCCCCACCCCACCCCCATTTCTCCTGATTAGCTCATATCACCAGTCAGTACCCATCTTGTGCACCAGACTGTCAGCTCCAGGGGAGTGGGCACCAGGCCCATCATTTGCCTGTGTATCCCCAACGCCCAGCACAGAGCTTAAGACATGCTAAAGTATCTGTTGAATGAACATCTGAAGTTAGTCCCTTCTACCTCTGGGTTCAAACCTTGTTTCTACCTTGTTATAGCACTTCTCACGCAGTTGGAATTCTATTTTTTTTTTTTAACATGACTGTCTCATCTGAACCTTCTCCCTTGATATTCCTGGTGCCCAGCCGGCCTCATGGCACAGGGGTGTTCTTGCACACCGCCTCCTTGCTGAAGGAATAAAGGAGGTAATTCCCGGCAAGGAGCTGCTCTGAGCCGCAGGGCATTTCCTTTGCAGACAGTTAAGGAGCAGTCTTCTCAGGTGGGCCCAGGAAATGGGAAACAGAATTAGGGGGGAGCTGATTGGGCTGGAGAAAGGAGAGAGCAGAGAGCCTGAGGGCCGTCTCCCCGCTGTTACTGCTGCGGTGTGGAGGGTAGGAGATGGCCCCGAGGGAGGAGCCCTGGTCCTCGGAGGAATCCTATCCGAGGGCTCTTGAAGCCCCGTTTCTCACTGGGGTGGGCCTGGCTCAGAGGACCGACCCCGGCTGCCCTCGCCAGTCTCCTTCTGGAGGGAGAGGTGGAAAGAGCTGGGGCAGGGTGCGGGGTAGGGATGACTGAGACCGCCGCCCTCTGGGCTTCCTCCCCCGTCCCTCAGTCCTTGAAGCACCAGCCAGAGCTGGGATGAGAGGAGGGTGGCTCGGGCCGGGCGGCGGGGGAAGGGCGGCGCGCCAAGCCGGCCATGTCCTCCGGCGGCTGGAGCCAAGGCCCAGGCTTTCGGCCCCCACGACGCGAGGCGAGCCGGGGCTGTGCGGTGAATGCAAAGAGCTAGGCGAGCGCCCAGCGCCGCGCAGCCGACGGCGTCCTCGGCCGCAGCCCAATGAAAAGAGAGCAGATAATTTATTCTCTAATCCCGGTCCGGGTGCCGGGCGCTGGCGAGTGGCGGGGGCCGGGAGCGGGGTCCTCTCTTCCCCGCCCGAGATGTGTATAAGAGACAGGGGTTGGCTCGAGAGCCTGGGTGTGCAGGGCCCTGTCCTAGGTGCTGAAGACTCTCACAGACGCCGGGGATCACTTTGTCCTCTACACTCAGCAGGCTCATGGAGGAGCTGGGGAGGTCGAAATTTCAAAAACATGGCTTGGCCACAGGATTTGTATATGGCACCTAAGCAGGCCACTCTCTCTTTCTGACTCTCAGTTTCCCTATCTGTCTGATGAAGAAAGCTTAACCATCTGATGAACTTGACTAAGGGGCTGTTAGAATCTAGGGATAATAAATGCAGAAGTTCTTGGGAAGCATACAATCCCAGCACATGGGAAGGAGTCCAGGGTGTTGCTATGGACGGCTTCCCTGTGTGAGGACCAAGGGTCACTGACAGATGAAGTCAACAGCACAGTACAAGAGGCTGGGATGCGGTAAGCTGAAACAGGGTTACCATCATGATGCTCTTTATTTCAGGGTTGTCTTTAGCATGCAGGGTAGGTTGCAACAGACTGTGACTAGAAGTAAAATGTGGGCAGCATGTGGGGCTGGCCTAGAATAAAAAAGAACAACACACAACTGAGTCTCTTCCAGAACATTAGCCTGCAGGCTCTGAGGCTTCCCAGGCCCACCCAGCTCTCTGCATGATGGATATTCACCTGCCTTCGAGGGCATGTTACCAGCAGATCAAGGGCCTTCCTACAAGTTCCTTCTGCCAGGATTCTCGGGGTGTCCCTCCCAGCCCATCTTCACCTGGCTATCCCTTTTTCAGCCTGCAGGCCTCCACTTAGATCCCATTTCCTCAGAGAAGCTTTTTTCCCTGAACTCCCCAGGGTAGATTAGGAGCCCTTGCTATTCACCACCCCCACCCCACCCCCATTTCTCCTGATTAGCTCATATCACCAGTCAGTACCCATCTTGTGCACCAGACTGTCAGCTCCAGGGGAGTGGGCACCAGGCCCATCATTTGCCTGTGTATCCCCAACGCCCAGCACAGAGCTTAAGACATGCTAAAGTATCTGTTGAATGAACATCTGAAGTTAGTCCCTTCTACCTCTGGGTTCAAACCTTGTTTCTACCTTGTTATAGCACTTCTCACGCAGTTGGAATTCTATTTTTTTTTTTTAACACGACTGTCTCATCTGAACCTTCTCCCTTGATATTCCTGGTGCCCAGCCGGCCTCATGGCACAGGGGTGTTCTTGCACACCGCCTCCTTGCTGAAGGAATAAAGGAGGTAATTCCCGGCAAGGAGCTGCTCTGAACCGCAGGGCATTTCCTTTGCAGACAGTTAAGGAGCAGTCTTCTCAGGTGGGCCCAGGAAATGGGAAACAGAATTAGGGGGGAGCTGATTGGGCTGGAGAAAGGAGAGAGCAGAGAGCCTGAGGGCCGTCTCCCCGCTGTTACTGCTGCGGTGTGGAGGGTAGGAGATGGCCCCGAGGGAGGAGCCCTGGTCCTCGGAGGAATCCTATCCGAGGGCTCTTGAAGCCCCGTTTCTCACTGGGGTGGGCCTGGCTCAGAGGACCGACCCCGGCTGCCCTCGCCAGTCTCCTTCTGGAGGGAGAGGTGGAAAGAGCTGGGGCAGGGTGCGGGGTAGGGATGACTGAGACCGCCGCCCTCTGGGCTTCCTCCCCCGTCCCTCAGTCCTTGAAGCACCAGCCAGAGCTGGGATGAGAGGAGGGTGGCTCGGGCCGGGCGGCGGGGGAAGGGCGGCGCGCCAAGCCGGCCAGTGTCCTCCGGCGGCTGGAGCCAAGGCCCAGGCTTTCGGCCCCCACGACGCGAGGCGAGCCGGGGCTGTGCGGTGAATGCAAAGAGCTAGGCGAGCGCCCAGCGCCGCGCAGCCGACGGCGTCCTCGGCCGCAGCCCAATGAAAAGAGAGCAGATAATTTATTCTCTAATCCCGGTCCGGGTGCCGGGCGCTGGCGAGTGGCGGGGGCCGGGAGCGGGGTCCTCTCTTCCCCGCCCGCCCCCGCCGGCCGCCC
>SJYC01074567.1:0-16461 GCA_006408675.1 Madoqua kirkii
TTTGAGTCTGATACTGGAGCCCCAGGACCAGAGAACTCTGAAATGATTGTCCTTTAAGAAGCCCCCTTGGGGAACAGTTTTGGTGGCCTGCAAACCCTGTTTACAGCCTCCAGGAGGACACAGCTGGGGCTCAGGGCTGGGAACAGCTCCTGTCACTCATTTCCACCTTCCCATCACCCCACGGGGCCTGTCACAGGAGAGAGAGGAGGAGCTCCCTTATACACACACACACACACACACACACACACACACACACACACACTCTACACCGGGCAGAACTTCCTCCAGGTGGTGCTGGGCACCCTCTGAGACTCAGAACAGCTCACCAGGCCCATACACCTGAACACACACACACACACAGAATATCCAGCTGAGGCCACTCTCCTAAAGGTATGAAGAGGCAGGACCGACCCTCAAATGGGGGAAAGGGTCAAGTTCAGTTGAACCTCCAAAAGGGAGCGTGAGGACTCTGAGTGGTGGGGAGGAGCAGGGTGGGGCTGCAGGACTGAACCAGTCCTGGGCATATGCACCTGGGCCTCTCACCACTGGACTGCCTGCTCGGGCGTGCGTGGTGAGTGCGGTCTCCCTGGACCCAGCACAGTACCTGTCCCCTCTTCTGTGCTTGGTGCGCGTGTGCGAAACGTGCACCACAGACCTTCTCCCATCCTTTCTCTCTGCCGGCCTCCTTTTCTGAGAGGTGGTCCACTGTGGTTTGGAAGACCCTAGCCGTGTTCTTTAGGTTGAACCACCGTTGCCTTATGTGAGTTGAGGAAGGCGTGGGAAGAAAGGAGTCAGGGGGGAATAGGGCCTGGGCAAGGCTCTTTTGATGTTTTGATGTTCACCAACTGCTCGGGTCGAAGTGCCTGTGTTTGCAATGACCTGTTATTGCATTTTTCTTTAACAGCGTCTGTCTCTCACAAGCCCAGCCTTAGAGCTTATTAGAGATCAGATGCAGGGGCCAGAGGTATCAAGCCTGTAGAGACCACCCCCTGCCCCTGCCCCTCCCCCCTTGCCCAGGGACCCTGCCACCAGGTGGGGAGCTTCCTGTCTTTGCCCAAGAAGGCTCAGAACTGGGGCTCCTGAGACAACTAGAGGAAGCCTTTGGGAACAATAAAGTTCGTGCCTGACCTCTCCACTTTCTTGCTCAGTGGAGCAGCACTTGCCTTCCCCTCATCCTTGGGCAACTGAGCTGGTACACTTTGAAGCAGAGGCAGAGCTGGGAAACAGGAAATTTGAGCCACTGGGAAAGCAGGGGTAATAATAGGATGGCCATGCTGCTCGAGTAGCAAGCATGCCCCTGGGCTGGCTCAGGTCTGGAGGGCAAGGCATAGGAGACTGCCAGGTCTGTGTGGGGCAGTTCTGGTTCGGGACTGCAGCAGTCCAATTGCAGCTCCAAATCTGGAGGCCCGTTTGGGACAGAGGCAGTAGAATCAAATCCCTAAGCATTCTCTGAAGTACTTTGACCCTCCTTCTGCTGTGGTGGGTGGACTTCCCCACCCACAACCTGCTCCAGTACAGGGACCCTCCCCCCAGAGAATACAGGCATGAGGGAGCGTCACACACACACCACGCCTGAGCCGTGGGACAACCTAGATCTCTTGCCCTTGCTTCCAAATGTCTTCCTTCATTCAACAAATCTGTACCGACATCATTCAGCCAACATCCTTATGGTGAATGCGCTTCCAGTGAACTCTTCTCCACGTGGGAGTGACCACCTCCCGTTCAGTATCTCCATCAGAATTCCTAATGTCCTGGTTTGTTGCTATCATGGGCGAAGAGGCAAGGCTGCTTGGATCTAAACCTCTCCCTCTCCCAACCTTGCCCCAAAGTACAAAGTCTATGAAAAGTTAGGAGAAGTCAGCTCTGGTGTGAGTTCACTGTCTTGGAATTGATGGGAAGTAAGTTCTGCTCTAACTTACTTCCAGGTGCAAATATTCCTTCCCCACCAGCGTTGCTGGTCCTGAGCGCTTGCCTTGCGCCTGGTTTGAGAAGTGGTTCTTCACCTTGTGTGTGACTTCTGCCGGTGGCAGGCAGCACACTGGCCCCGCATCCCACACCCCTGCTTTCAGTTCAGCTGGAACCGCCTCCAGCCCCAGGGCCCCAGTGTAGGCTGAGGCTAAGTGTTGCTGTGTGCTCTTGAAGGGAATGGTGGGACTGGGGGCTCCCAGAAAGGGAGCTGCTGTGGCCTGTTCCCCCGTGAGACAGGCTTCAGTCTCAGGCTGGACATCTGCCGCATGTGTGGGCATCAAGGGGCTCATTACTGGCGAGGGGCCCTCAGGGTGTCAGCGCTTGGTCGGTCAGATGGCCCTGGGGGGAAGGTCAGGAGGTCAGGAATACCTCAGGCCTGCTCCCACAGCCAGCGTCAGCCAGCAGCCAGCTCCCCCACCCCTCTCTGCTTCTTCCTGTTCTGCCTGTTTCCCACTGCAGCCCTCCACTTTTCTCGCGGTCAGCATTCTTCCTTTTCCTGCCTGCTCCTTTTTTCTCTCTCAGCCTTCTCCTGCCCTCTTTTCTAAGAGCAGAATGCCCACCCAGGTTCTGCGAGCCTCAGTTTCCTTATCTGCCAAATGGGAAGAAGAATGATAGCGCTTGCGTGAACCAAATGACTGTAATTAACAGGGCCCTCGCACTTGCGTGACACGTAGCTTTCACTCAGTGCGAATTCCTTTTCCTTTTTCTCCTTTTCTTTCCCGGTTCCTCTCAGTGTCTCAGTTCTGTCTCTCCCGTTGCTGCCTCCTCCCCGCCTTTGTTCTGCCTCCGACCTCCACTCACTCCCTCTTATTTCCGCCCCCTGCCCTCCTCCGGGCCCAGGCTGTGCTGCCAGGAGCAAGGCTGGGTTGCCGGGTGGCAGGCTTGGCTTCTCACTGGAGGCCCAAGAATGTGTGGAGTCATGAGGGACAACGGGAGCCAGCAGCAGAAAGGATGGAGCCTCTGTCGGGCAGCAGAAGGCTCCCACATCCTCAGCTCAGCTGAATGGGAATTCCCGGGGCCGGGAGGGGGAGAAGCCCCCACAAGTGAGGGCATGGGGGACCCGCAGGGCTCCCCGGTGTTGCTAGCGTCTGTTGGCGTTTCTGGGGAGAGCTCAGACCGCAAAAGTGACTGTCTTTTTCCCTGGAGTGGCCTGTTCTGGGGAACAGGACCAAGGAGGCCAGTGGCCTGTGGGGTGGTTTCTGTGTATTTCTCCTTGAGTTTCTTGGGCCCTACCCTCCCACACAGAGCTTCAGATGGTTCTGAGGCAACCCAAAGGAGATGGGAATAGAGGGGGTGTGGCCCTAGCTTGAGAGGGTGAATCCCTGGGGCTCTCAGCAAGTGGTGGTCTTTCAGTAGAAAGCAGGTTCTCAAGCCTGGAGGAAACAGAAAAGCAGGTGAGGCCCGGTGACCTCTTTCACTTCCTGCACATTCCAAGGAGCTCTGGATAGGCCGGTACCTGAGACTTGATACCTGTTCTTTCCCCTCCCCCTCCCTCCAATCTGCCAGCCCCAGAAACACCAGTGGAGAGGGGCTGCCTGCTTCCAGAGCTTACCAGGGGCTTGCCAGGTGGGCTGGGGCTGGCAGGCCTGGGACTCAGCCTGTCCCATGCCCAGAGGTGGGCAAGCCAGCCCTGGGTCCCAGCTGTGGCCCGGAACCCACGGGCAGGACCCGCCCTGAGCTGGTCTGGGGCTCTCTGAGACAGAAGGCCACCGGGCAGGGCAGGGGCAGAGGATGTGGGGGCCCCCGGGGAGCAGGGGTGAGCGTAGAGAGGAGCTCGGGCTGCAGAGACGGGGAGGGGCAGGCAGGCGGGAGAGGGGCCCCCAGGGAGCCGCTTCAGGTCTCCTGCCAAAAATTAAACCATAAAAAAGCTGGAGGGGAGCAACAGGGGGAGGACGGAGAGAAAAGAGGTGGGGAGGGAGGAGACCAAACAGCCCCTCCACACCAATAGCCCGGCGGGGGGACGTGAGTAAGACATGGCTGGTTCAGAGGCAGTGAGATCAAAAGCGAGCAGATACAGGAGGTTTGTGCTTCACCGACTAGACAGCCAGAGGCTCAATGAGACCTTTGTTACCCAGGCCCGAGTCAGGGTTGAAGGAATACCTGACCTCCCGGTCCTGCCCCCATCCTGGCCCCAGCGGGGGCGGACGGCTGGGTCCTCACTCACAAGTCAAGTTGGCTGGGCACCGATCCGCGGCCGCAGTGGGCGAGCAGAGGGAGCAGGCCTGCCCCCGGGGGCTGGGCCTGGAGCTTCTGGGGGCAAGTGGAGAGTCAGTGGCTGCTGGAAGGCAGGAAGTGGCTCTGCAGGGATGTGAGGGAGACCTCGTCGGACAAGGGGCCCCGCTGGGCCCACCAGGTGAGCAGCCCCTTGGACCCCAGCCCAAGGCCCAGAGTCCCTTGGGAGGGGGCTGTGGGCACACCACTTGGTGCCCACAGGTGTCTACAGGTTCCAAGTCTGGGGTTTGGGCCCCCGTGGGAGAGGAAGGGCAGGGAAACCAAAGGTTTCTGGGGTTGGGGCTGATGACCCAAGTTCAGGTGAGAGATTGGCCCCAAGTTTGGGCAAGGCTAGGGTGCACTGTTTGGGGTTGCTAGGGCGTCCAGGTGGCCCAGCTGTGGAGGAGGCCGCCCTGGCCAGGGTCCTGCAGGAGAGAGCCAGTGAGTCGGCCCCGAGGCTGGGAGGGGGGCTGCTGTGGGGGTGCCACTGCTCCCTGCAGACACAGGGCCGGATCTGGTCCTGAGGCCTCTTCCCGTCCTGTTGGATGGCCCTGAGCGAGGTCAAGGGCAGCTCAAGGATCTGAACCCCTTGGGGCTTCCCTGCAGTCATGCCCTCCAAGGCTGATGCATGCCCACAACTAACTCATCACAGGGAAAGGAGTGAAGACACAGTACTTGGGCTTCGAGAGCATCTTTTCTGGGGTCCTGAGACCTTGGTTCATCTCAGCTGAGCTCTTCACCCTAGTTCTAGAGGTGCCTGGCCAACCATACATCCTTCCAGTGAGAGAGGCAGAGCACCAGGAGCCCTCCCCGCAACCATCGCCGAGGGATGGCTCCAAAGCTAGCTGCCCTCAGCTGCGGTTTCGAGGTCAGGCCTTTCCCTGCCTCCACTGAGCTCTGAAGACAGATCCCTTTCCCCAACTCTGGGGCCACCCAAGAATGCATGCAGTTGCTAGCCACCGGCACTAGTCTAGGAAGTGTGGGCTGGCCCCAGCCTTAGGGTTGCTTAAGAAACTTGCTCACTCCTGTAAACCCAGGCCCTCCTCTGCCCTCTCTGCTTCTCGTGGCTGGACTAGAAAGGGTTAAGCTTTGTAAGGAGAGGCCCAGTATGGGACTGGTCCACAGGCAGCAGTGGCCCTGATGATGAAAGATCCGGCCTTATTCTCTAGAGGAGGAGGTAGTTAAGGACGCTGGGCAGGGGGCTGGAGGCTCATTAAGAACATTTGAGGAGGTCCTTTATGGCCAGGAAGCCACCCCTCCTCATACCCCAGAGTGAGACCCATTGTGTGGGGCCTTTGTAGGGCAAGAACTGGAAACTCATTACTGGGATGGCTTTAAAGCTGCTGAGGCCCTGGCAGGTGGTGGGGGATGGTAAGAGAATGTAACTTGGGGGGCCCTTGTACATCCCATCCCGGAGGCGGTGTGGGTGGGTCGGTGGGAAGATGAGTGAGCGCTCCCCAGCAACCCCCAGCTCCCTTTTGAGATTCCTGCTGCTGGACCGCCCCCTCCCCCCAGCTCTGCTGTGGCCTATGGCTTTTCATTCCTATGTGATTACTGTTCCACACTCATGTAGGGCTAAAAGCCATGGGCTACAGTGAGGGGCGCGCGCCTACTCCTGCACCACCTGCGTCTCCTCCCAGGCCCAGGCTGGGGGCAGCCACCAAGCAGGTACTGAGGGGGCTCCGCGAGGGGGCTGTGCATGTGGGGGCTCTGGTAACCTGCGATCGGGAGGCTGTGTGGCCTTAGCCAAGTCACTTCCCCTCTCTGGACTTGGTCTCTCACTCTGATAAGAAGCGGCTGGATGAGGGATTCCCCAGGGAGGCTCCCTCAGCACAGAGGGAAACGTCCAGGGGTGCGGGGGTCTCTGGGCCGGTGCCTCTCCCTCTGCCAAGTTCCTGAGGCCTGTTGTGCTCTCAGAGCACTCTGGCCTCTCCTTCTTGGCCTTGCTGACGCCTCCTGTCAGCTCGGGATCCTCAGCCTTTTTCTGTATGAGAGAGACCTCAGGACTTCTCAGGGGCTGAACTGAGAGAGCTTAGGCAGCAGAATGAAGCTGGGGAGGCTGCGAGCTGGTGCCCAGCCCCGGGCTCCTGCCCAGTCCAGGCGCTTACCGCCCTCCTTCTGGGCTCTGGATGGCGCCTGCTCTCCCTCCGCCCTCCTGCCTGTCATCCCTCTTGCTGGGCTCCCCAGGGCTCTTTCTGCTTTTGCGTTTAACCTGCATGACTCCATCCTGAAAGACGCCAACAGATGGAAATACGGCAGCCTGGCTAGAGAGCAGAGGAACCACTTTCTCCTCTGTCCCCTTTCCAGCCCCCAGTCTGTCTAAGACCACTGAAGGATCAGAGGGTCCTCTGTTTGGTACTGAAAATCGGAAGGCAAGCTACTTATAATGTCTCCGAGCCCTTAATTTCCTCGGCCAGCATTTACCTGCCATGTACCACGCAGGATTCTAACTTACCTGGACTAACTCATTTAACCTGGAAACAACCCATGAAAAGGATACTGTTATCATCCCATTTTACTTCCGGGAAATCCAAGGCACAAGGGTGCTGAGGAACTGGCCCAAGCTACGTGGTTGGGAAGGGGCAGGGCTGGGATTCAAAGGGATGTTCTTGCCACGCCCTGCTGGGTGCTGGGAGAGCCCAAGGCGAGGGCATGGGAAAGCGCTGCCTCACACCGGGAGGCCTCTCCCCACCAGGCCTCGGTAGGAGGTGAGTTCACAAGTGGCCCCGAGGTGCAGCTCTAATCACCCTTTGTCTATCTCAGGTTTTCCTTTTCCATCAGAAGTGAGGGGAGAAATGAAAACAATGGGAGAAGCAAGAGAAAGCCCCAGGCAGCTGGGTTTTTGCTGGGGCTCGTCCAAGCCACTTCCCCTCTTGCCCCAGCTTAGATGGGGCAAGAATAGGGATGAGAATTTGCCAGGGTTTCCCACTTTCCCCCTGAGTTCCTTTGGCCAGAGATCAGAGGGGGCTGGCATCTCCTTCCCCCGCCTCCCTCCCGTGAGCCTGTGCTATTCCGCTAGGACATCCAGGCACCTGATTTGCTCCCTCTAGCTCCCCATCTCCTAAGTTAACAGGGGGTGGAGCCGTGTCCCCTTCCTGCCTACACTGAGTCTTTCCCAGGAATCCTGTTGCACAATTTGCCAGGAGGCCCCAGACACTGGGTTGGGTCTGGGAAGAAGGGGACAGATGACCCCTTCAAGGATTATTATCCCTCTGTGACACTCCAGCAAGGCAGACTCTCAGCAGGGGTTGCTGGGTAAATGTTTGCTGAATAAATCCTGAACCGGGAGAGCAGGAGGGAGGGGTCAAAGCCAGTAACAGGGGCACAGGAGCAAGCCCATCACTCACCGGACAGTCCCTTCTTGCAGAGCCTGGGCCTGGGTGCTTCTGGGGTTAACAAAACTGCAGCTCCTTTCTCTTCTTTGTCTCTTGGCCCCTGCCAGTGGGGCGGGCCTGAAAGAGATAGGCAGTTAAATATTTCACATAATCGTTGAACTGAATAGGCAAGCTGGCCTCCTGCCCTCTCCTGGACGACGTGCAGATCAGAAGTCTGCGTCTGTCCTGTCCTCTGCCTGCAGACTGCTGAGACCTAAAATATTCTGAGCAATCTAAGTCTTTTTCACAGTCTTCGGAGCTACCCGGCATAAGGCCTCCCTTGGGACAGTGGGCCTGTGCTTAATGCTGCTGAGATTCAAGTGAATCTCTCTGGCCCATTTTTAGTGGAAATGGAGTTGGACTTCTAAAACTCTGTTTTCTGAATGCAAAGACTGTCGGAAAAAATCTCTGTCCCATCTTTAGAAGGGGGTGGCGTTAAAGTTTGACATTTGGGGGCCCATGTCATCATGTCAAGCTGATGACCCCAGTCACTCTTGTGATGACCCTGGGGCTGGGCCAGCCTGAGACACGTAGGCCTGGAAAACCCTGGAAGCCAGGGTATAAAGACATTTCAAGACTGTTAGTGTTTTGACCACTTGAGCTCCTAAGGCCCCCAAGTTCCCCAGAACTACTGCTAAATGAGGGGCTGCCCTTATAGTTTCGAAAGCTGACAGAGTTTCTCCTCTTTCTCCGTAAGCAGGCGAGCGAGATACAAGGGGTGGAGGCTGGCCTGGGCAAGCCAGCAAAGGCAGAGGGGACCTTGGCTTCAGATTCCAGGCGCTCAGTGAGCCAGGGCTGGAACCCGGTCTCATGCAGGCCAAGAAGGAGTGAATCTCCAAGGTGGCCTGGACTTCTCCGAGACAGGAGGCCGGCGCCCAGCTCTGCTGCTGCCAACTCTGGGAAGAAGGCCTGGGATCTGTAGTTTGTGCCATCACCCACTCTTGGCCTGCCTTTTTTATCAGCACAGGCTGGAGACTACAGTTCCCAGAAACCTACAGAGGCCAGACTGGGCGGGGCGGGGGGAGGAGGTAGTTTGTTCAGAGGAGATGTGTATAAGAGACAGCTGGAACCCTGGCTTTCTCCTCATCTTAATCTCTGGCCAGCTCTGGCTCCCGTCTACCTCTTGGTTCTTCCACCATTCAAGCGTCTCTGACCCACTGCCCCGTTTCTGCTGAAAGTGCTGGAATTGGAAGGCCCTGTAGGGTGTCTGCAGGGTCCTCTTGGAGTGAAGTGGGTGGTGAGGGCTTGGGAAGGGGTCAGCAGGGAGGCGGAGACACTCCTGACTGGAGCTGATGCTCTGGGGGTGGGCAGCACTTCTGCTTAGCCCCCACAAAGCTGACTGGCAGAGAACCTGACTGGTATGGGTCTGCCCCATACCCCGGACCATCTTGGACCTGAGCTGGGGTCTGGCCAGGAAGGAGGATGGGAAGGAAACCAAGGCCAATAGCTTGCAGTCAGATGCAGCCTAGCATGGGAGAGCAGGTGTCTGTCCAGTGTCCACATCCCTTTCCTTCCTATTCTGGGTTTGGGGAGCTGTTTTTCCACTCTGTGCCCCTCCTGGGCAGGGGAACTGAGGCTGGAGGGGAAGGCTGCAGAGTGGGAAGGGAGGTGTCCATCACACGCGTGAGTGGGGAGTGCCCCCCACCAATGTGTCGTCCACTGGCTTCATTGCGACTCTCAGACTCCATTCATTTCAAACTTTCCGACCCTTTCCCCCTAGAAACAGTAAGAGGAGGTTCTTCAAGGTCTGGCTTCTCCGGGAGCCCTCCAGCTACTGCGACGAGAAGAAGGAAGAGCCACAGAGCAGAGACCACAGCCTGGACACAGAGGGCACCCAGATTCCTGCCAGCGGGGTAGAGGGACTTGGGGAGGAGGAAAGGGGCTCTCAGCAGGCCAGACACTTGAGTGGGCACTGGGGCTGCCCAGGGACTTGCTGCCAAAATGGCCTGGAGTAAAGACCTTGCATTCCCTAGGAGAGAATGGCAGGCCAGCCAGGCACTTCCGGTCGAAGCCCTGAGCAGAATAACCAGGCTCCCGGATACACCTTCCGCCTTAGAAACAAGGACCCGGCTCTCCCAGGGAGGCGGTCCCCAGATCCACACGGGGGGGAGCCAGCGGGGGGGAGCCAGGTTGCAGCCCTTCGCCCAGCTCTGAGTGGCTTTTTCAACCCTCCTAGCTCTTGGCTCCTTCCACCACCCCCCACCTTGCTTACAGTGGGCAGAAAGTTCAGCTTGTTCTCATCTTCCCCAGAGGACCCCTGGGAGGCACAGTCACAGGTCTTGCTAGGAGGGCGTGTGGGGGCTGGGGTGGCTGTGTGCCTTTTGCTGTTTCTAAGAAAGCAGGCACTGGAAGGGAAGTAGGGTCGGGAATGGAAGAGGATCTCTGAACTCTGGGACCACAGACTGTGAGCGTGGAGGTGAGGTAGCCAGGGTCAAAGGAACTTCCAACTTGTTTCTGTTGTGAATTCCTTCCCCAGGTCAAGAAATCCGATACTTTTTCCTGAACTTTGTCGATAGTACCCTTGATACAGGCCACCTCCTGCAGCAAAGAAAGTGTGCATTAACAGTGACTGGTTACAAGGAACCCCTGGCTCTGGGCCCCTTCCTAATCAGGATTCCCAATGCCCTTTCAGTCCCTTAGCTTTGGGGTCTAATTTGTTAAACCTTGATCGATCTCCTGGAACACTGAAATGAGGAAATGAAGGCCCAGAGAGGTACACTTACTTGCTTAGGGTGATACACACGCCAGCGTCATAGCCAAGAATAGAACCCAGGCCACCGAAGCCCCCATTAAGATCCCTGTCTCTCTCTAGGTTTGTCATGGGAGGAATCCGGAGATAGATATAGTAGTTGTGTCTCGGCTCTGTCTATATATATCCTGGAGATTGTGCTCTGCTCTCTATATATACTCCAGAAGAGTGGGTGTGTGGCTGGTGCTGGAAAGCAGGTGATTAAATAACCAGTCTACCTACCCATGCTGACTCAAGCTGGGCTTCCTGCCCACCCAGCTGGCCATTGGAAATGCGCTGTACCTATTAATTACAGTCATTATCTGCATTACCGGGATCCTGAGCGGGGAGGGAGGAGAGAATCCTGACAGGACCCAGTCCACTGTGGGTGCTGCACTTAGGAAGGACCTGCCAGCCAGTGGGCGCTCTGGTCTGCCCGGAGAAGCGTGAAGGAAGTTTGTTCAGAGGAGCAAGGTTGGCAGGACCCGTGGAACTCTCCGGAGAGCCACCACCTGGGCCCTGCCAGGACAGGAGAGAATGGAGACAGTCCTCACGCCCAGCACCCAGGGCTGGCCATCCCGGGCACTGTCTACCGCTGGAGGGGCCGGGGCAGGGACGCGGGGCCTGCTTGCCTGTTCTCAGCCACTTCCTCACAGTGTCTGGGCTGTCCTTGGCATTCCTCCCAGAAAGAGAAGTGACTGCAGCAGGGCCAGGGTGTGGGCCTGACCTCCATGCAGGGGGCTTTCCTCTGTCCCTTCTGCTCCTTCCAGGGGCAGAGGAAGGCCAGAGAAGCGAGCTACAGGCGGCTGCGGCCAGGGAGGCCTCGGTGTTTGGATAAAGGGGTACTTTCACAGACTGAGAGCTGGCCTCGGGGAGCCATGACCCCTCCCGTGGCCCAGCCCGTGTTCCGCAGACCCCAGAGGGGCCGCTGCCTCCTGTGACGAGGGTCATGTCAGCCGGCACGGGGTGCAGTGGGGTAGATCCAGCCCCAGCCTGTACTTCAGGCTGAGACTGTTGAACCAGGGAAGAAGCCATGTTCTCACCCCCACCCCCTGTGCCCTGCCTAGCGCTCAGTGAAATAGCTCAGGGCGCGAAGTAACTGTCTGCTCTCTGCTGAGGCGGGTGTGGACTTGGGCTGGTCAGGGGAAGTACCTCTTGTTCCCCGTAGGTTTCCCAAAGGGCCTCAGACAAATCAGGGCTGTGAGGGGCACGAGGAACCCGAGACTCTGCCAGGTGTCGTGTGGTGCTGGCTGGGGGGCTGCCCTCAAGGCCCCCGAAGTCCGCCCTTGGATCGCGGGACTGTGTGCTCCTGAGGACCCAGTGGGCGGCCCACGCCCGCGGTGGCACAGCGCGGAGCTCACTTTGAGCGGCACGCTGCCTGCCCCCAGCTGCAGGTGTGCGGGGACAGGGAGGCCGAGGGCAGTGCGGGGACGAGTCAGCTGCAGCCAGGCCTCCCTCTCCCTGGGCTCGCCCGGACTCAGCTCCACAGAAACCAGGATGCAAGGAGCCGTCAGAGACCGCTGTCAGTGACGCGGCCCCATCCTCAGCGCCGGGAGAGGCCTCACGGGGCCTCTGCAGCCTCGGGGGTCCCCGGGGTGAACCCCAGCTTGCTTCTCTCTCCTGCCTTTCTCCCACCCCCTTCCTCCTCTGCCTTCCCCTGCAGATCTCTGGTGAGCTGGCCCCGGGCATGCCCCAGTTCACTTTCGCTTGCTTCTGTGGCCTCCACGGTTTCTGCAAGATGAAGAGGAAGAAGGAGGAAGCGCACAGACAGCGGGAAACGGCGGTGTGAGCGGAACCGGGGCCCTTCTTCAGCCCCCGCCCCTGGCTGAGGCTTGGAGTAGGAAGCCTCCCTCTGACCAGGGCTCTTCTCAGGTGTCCCCTGACCCCATCTCACCTGTAGACAGCAGCCTCCTCCGTGTGGCCTGGCCTCCTGCCCCTGAGTTTCCAGTCCCAAGAGCTCCCTAAAGAGAGACCCTGGTCACACCAGGGGAAGCCCAGGATCTGCTGTGGGCTTTCTAGAGTCAGAGAAGCCCCAAGAGTGAAGCATCTTCCTGCCCTGGAGGCTTCTGCCCAGAGCAACCACTCCCATGAGGAACATGCTGCCTGGGGCCAGGAGAGCTGCTGCAAAATAGGAAACCAGCCGCTCGCCAGAGAAGCTCCAGCAGCCTTGACCCCGGGGAAGCCTCAAGCAGGTGGAAGCGTGAGGCAGACCCCTCCAAGCCCAGGATGGAGTCTGCCCTGGGATCCCAGGACGTGAGCCCGGAGCCAAGTCTGCAGAGTGCGGCCAAGAGCTGAGTCCCCTGCCCTCCATCCCCTCCCGACGTCCCGCTGGGCCTGGATGCAGGGAGGCCCCCTGAGCGCGGTGGAGGGACAGGGACACAGAGCAGACGCTGTCCTCTGCCCCACTCTCCTCCACCGTGGAGAGCAGCCTTCCCTCCAGCCCAGCTCACCTCCGCCCAGCCTGGCCTCACTCGCCTCCACTGGGCCTCCTCAATGGCAGCTCAGATGTGTCGGGGCCTCCTTAGGGACTGCCCTCTGGGCCCAGTCCCACTAAACTGAGCCCCTCCTATGCTCTCTCATCTTCTTGCCTCACTCGCCTGCCCCTTCCTTCTCTTCTCAGAAGCCATAGTGGGGAATGCTTGCATGTGGTGCCTTTAGGGGACACTCTGATACCCTCCTGGACGTGTCCTCTAATCCTATCTTCAGGGTCAGAGTCTATCCCCACTCCCAGCCTGTTTCCAGGAAGTGGGAAGCAAACGAAAAACTGTTTCCTTCCTTCTCTGCCTCCCTTCCTCTGTCCTCATTTTGATGAAACCTGGCCTTCTGTGACTGTGTCTGGACCTCTCAGGTGCTAGAGGGTCACACACAGCGAAACCAACAGCTGAGGCACGCTAAGCAGATTCTGCGTCTTGAACGAGTCTGCCGTCTACTTCGTCACTGCAACAACTCAGCCCAGGAGCATAGTTTGCATCCAGAGACAAAATAACCTTGCTGACACATAACAAGCGACCTGGGTAGAGGAGGTCAGGGCCAGTACAGAAGGGGCTGTGCACCCTCTGCTTGGAATGTGCCCATCTCTGGGTAGTGGGGGAGGGCAGGAGACCTCTGCTGTCTCTTCTGGAAGCAAGGGCATGTGCCATCCTGGCAGCCTTTGTCTGTCCCACCAACCCCATGCTCAGGGGCACTCCTTAAGCTGTGAGCAGATTTGGTGGGTTCCAGGTCCTCTTTGCAAGGCCAGAGCACAGCTTAAGATCTCTTTCCTCCCAGCCTCCAGCACCCTCCTTTACCCTCACCACTGAGCCCCAGCCCTCTACAATCTGTTATTTCCTTTTATATCCAAAGAATTATAAACAAATCCTTCCCTTGAGGAAGGAGCAATAATGGCCCCTGGGGTCACAAGGGGCAGAAGAAACCTCCCTGGTTCTTCGGCCTCCTGAACAGTAGCGGCCTCAGATGAGGCAAAGAGATGGTCAGGAAAGCTTCCCAGGGTCCTGTATGAGGCCACAGAGCCCTCCTGGTGGCTGGGGGCAGGTCTGGCAGTTGCCTGCGAGGCTGCAGCCCCAGCGAAGTCACTTCTCTGGCGGAGGATGAAATTGTATCCCTAGAGACCGAGGTGTTGGGTGTCCTGTCCTGACCACACGGGCTGACCTGGAGGAAAGGTCAGGAGAGAGGGGAACATGTGGGAGGGGTGAGGAACAAGGGCTTCTCTGCTCTCAGGCCTGGCAGGGATCTCAGCTGCAGGGGTTTGGCCGGGTGCCGGTTTGGGGAGAGCTTCTTCCCCCAGGGGAACTCCCTTGGCTCTGGAGGGATACTGGATACCTTGAGCCCCCGCTCTGGGAACATGGAGAGGTCCCAAGGTCACGGCCCAGCTGTGCCTGCAGACAGCTGCCCTTGGCCTTGCCTCCAAGCCATGGCCCCTTTTCCGTCCCACGCTGAGGTTGAGGGCAACACAGCAGCTGAGTAGGAGGCGGCGGCAGCTTCCTGGAAGCTCACCCCAGTCTATGGTCCCTTAGTTTCTTTCTCAGGGAGACAGGGCCTTCGCTCCTCTGAGTCTTGAAGGTGAGCCCAGGAAACAGGCTTCACCCCAAAAGGCAGAGGCAGCGCCGGCATCCACAGACCATGCTCCCCAGGCAGCGGACCTGGAGTCCAGACTCTTCTCCCTCCTGTTCCGTGTGTGTGTGTGTGTGTGTGTATGGGGGGGTGGGTCTGGCCACCTTGCTTCTGGCCCTAAGTCTCCTTCTTAGAGATCAGGTGGTACCGTTGTGTCCCCCCCACACACACCCGTTTCTAATTCCCTCCAGTCCAGCGTTCTCTCCCAGACCCCACCTTGAGGAGGTGATGGTTCTGAGGGGGGTCGGGCCTCCCAGTCTTGCCATGTGGCATGAGTCCTTGCAGACACATGGGAGACCTTAGTTTACTGTCTGTAAGAGGGCGCCTCCCCAGGCGCCCTTCCCTTCCATGTGGGCTGTTACAGGCTGCGCAGTCAGGGCAGGCTTCCTGGAGGAAGAGCCCTGCAGGATGAGCCAGACCCCTGGGGATCTCTAATCACTGGCAGATTAAACCCTGTCTTCCTTCTTTCCGCTGAGCTGGAGCGGGCCCAGGCTTGGTAAAGGGGTTTTGCTCTCCCTGTTAGGGATTCTTAGGGAGAGGGGTAACACACAGAGGCGATGAGCCAGGCGCTGGCTTGCAGCCAGGATTGAGAACGCTGTCCCTAGTCGGAAGGGCAGACAGCTCACCGCGTGCTCAGCAGAGGCGGTCTTACAGAGTGAAGAGGCTGGGGCGCCTGGGGCAGGAACCCTGAGTGCTGACCCTGGTTCCGCCAGCCTTGGCTATGTCACCGTGAGCACGCTTCTGCTCCTTGCTGGGACTCAGTTTCCACATGTGTGCCCCAGAGAGGCTGGCATCGAAGACTGGCTTTCAGGCTCTGCTCACGGAGGCTTCTGAGTCTCCTCCTTGGTGTGACAAAGCAGCTCCCCTCGGTCTCCAGCAAATTCTGTTTGGTGTACCGCTCTGGCCTGCCTGTGCGGAGAGCAGAGTCTGGGAGGCAGACGCATCTTTAACTCTCAACTACCTGGACTTTGTAAACCGGGTGTGTGCGGCCGCCATTTTCCAGGGGCAGGAAGACGCAGGAGTAAGGAAGGGCAGTGAGTTCCTGGACCGCGTTCCTCTGGTGGGGCTGGTGGGGCTGGGAATCTGGGACCTCACCGAACAGAGAGGGCAGCTGGCATCCTGAGCGCTCTGGGCCTGTCTCTTATACACATCTCTAAGTCTCCTTCTTAGAGATCAGGTGGTACCGTTGTGTCCCCCCCACACACACCCGTTTCTAATTCCCTCCAGTCCAGCGTTCTCTCCCAGACCCCACCTTGAGGAGGTGATGGTTCTGAGGGGGGTCGGGCCTCCCAGTCTTGCCATGTGGCATGAGTCCTTGCAGACACATGGGAGACCTTAGTTTACTGTCTGTAAGAGGGCGACCTCCCCAGGCGCCCTTCCCTTCCATGTGGGCTGTTGAGTGGCAGGATAAAGAGATGTGAAGGGTGCTCGAGGCTCCCATGACTTGACTGTTGTCTAGGTCCCTGGCCAGAGGCCCCCAGGGGCCTTTTTTCTTGTCTCAGGTCTTTTTTTTTTCATTTTTAGAATATCATTTCCTTCTCCGGAGCATATGAGTCAATGGGATGGTACAGGGAGATTATTATTTTTTGAGGAAAAAAGCAGTAATTTAACTAAGTGCAGTATGTACAAGGTAGCACAGTGGGATGCGGAGAACATTGAGCTGGGAACCAGGACTCCTGGGTTCCAGCCCTGCTCGGTCACGGACAGTGGTGTGGCCTTAGGCTCATTATGTTGTGTTTCTGGGATTCCGTTTCCTCAGCTGTAAAGAGAGAACTGCACTAATGTCCTCTCAGTCTCCTCCAGAGCCCAGGGAGGTCAGTGGGGCCCAGGGCTGTGGAACCAGAGGGCTTGCAGATTTCCTGTGCCCCGCTGGTGGGCTTTGTGTAGCAAACATGGGGAAGGGGGATGGGACTGATAAGGTGGATCTAAGGAAAGGTGGGAGGACTGAGGAAAAGCCAGGGCACCCAGAGCCTCTGCTAGAATCCCGCCCGCCCCCGCCCCCCACACCCCCCTCCCTCCCCCCCCCACCCATCCCTAGCCCACCCCCCCCCCGTCCCTGCCCCACCCCGC
>SJYC01074569.1:43-78078 GCA_006408675.1 Madoqua kirkii
CTGCAGCTTGGAGAGCGGACTGAATGCCCTGGGGCGGCCGCCCCTTCTGGTGCAGCCACCACAGAGCTAGTAACAGGCTCGCAAAGGTGGTTGCTGATGGTCTGGGATAAATGCCCCACGCCTCTCAGCCTTTAGGAGTCAGCTGGAGTGTCAGCTGCTGCTGTCAGAATCCCAGTCCTTGCCCCTGGTGTGGGGAAATGTGTGCGGCATACTGCTGTCTATTAATCTGTCCCATCAGTCTTGAGTCCTGACTGTGCGAGGCCCTCGGGGAAGAGCCGTGAGAGAAACACGGGGAAATCACACACTGTCTGGGCCCTTGAGGAACTCACAATTTAATAAAACGAAAAGACTTGAAGGATTCAAGATGCAGGGCACAAGCAAGGTGCTCTGAGGCTTCAGGGGGCTGAGAGGGGCCTCCAAACACTCTCTCAACTGTTCGGAGAGTGGGGAGGGATCAGGCAGGGCTTCACAGTGGAAGTAGGCTTCCAGCTGAGATTTGAAAGATGGAGAGGAAGGCATGCTCAAAGAACAGATCCCAGGACCCCTCTCTCTTTGCCAGCATCCAGGACATTTGCCCATGGTTATAGACACATGCAGTGACCTTGCAAACAAGTGCCATACAGAGCCTCTCCTGTTGCAGGTGGGCCCTGGTGCTCCCAAATGTCTTTTCTTTCCAGGAGTCTGACATTTCTTCCTCTTCAGGCTTTGACTCCCCGAGGCTTGTCCTCTAGGAGGAAGGGGAACGCTGAGCAGTTATTCAGGCATTTGCCCCACAGCATCAGAGAGTACATCCGGCTCTCTTCCAGAGCAGGTTTCACTTGGATAGGAGAAAAGCACGGAAGCGTCAGTGGACATCGGGTCCCAGGGTGGCATGGGTTGGTGGTCGTGGGGTGGGTGGGGGGCACCTGGTGGGGAAGAGGGCCGATGCAAAGGGTGGCTGGGAGCTCTGACAGTGAGGTGCCCCTGTGGCACGGCTCTGCGCCGAGGTGTGCAGTCTATACACACTGAAGTTCCTTCACTCTCTAGACCTCCTCCCTCTTGTTTTCTTTCTCCAAGTAGTTTTCTGCCAGCTTCCTTCCAAAGGATGTCCCATCATGTCCCAGCACACTGCCAGGGTCCAGGAGACTGGGGAGAGAGGCGTGGGTTGCTTGTCCTAAAGCTGCCGTGTTTTTGTCCTGCCCTGCGCCAGCTACGATGCTTGTTAGTGGCCAGGAAGACGCGTGACTTCATCTGTCTGAATTCCAGTTTCCCTCCTTATGAAACGGGTGGATCTCTGCCTCCACTTCCCTTCATCTCAAGTGGCTATGGGGGCAAGAACGTAAAACTTGGGTTCTGAGCTCAGTTCTCTTCACTAGCTGTGGCAGCCCAGAGAACTCAGTCACCCCACCGCTCTGTTTTCCATATGTAAAATGCGGATAATAATGCCCACCACATGTTTTTTGAGGATCAAACAAAAGATAGCATGTGCTAAAATGCTTACTTAGCTCACTGCCTGGCATAAAGCACGAGTTCAATGAGTTAACTGAGAGGGTTACCTAAGAATGGCAGATTTTGCCCTTATCTCACACATGTACTGCCTTTAACACAGTGGGGTGGTGTGCTGAAAAGTCAGCCGCGGTTCCTCTAACTTATTCTCTCCTTCCCATTCCCCCTGGGCCCTGTCTCTTATACACATCTAGATGTGTATAAGAGACAGCTGTAATACACTGCAGCAGCAAAAGCTAAGCGTTTGTTTCCACCAGCTCAGTTGGGGAGAAGGGAGACTGGGAAAAAGAGGAGTATGAACATAAAGCGAAGTGATGGGGTCCCGGAGGAGGCTTTGGGAGACACACAGAGCCCTGAGCCGTGGACCTCACTTGTGCTATCTAGAAACTGGAGGAAGGCAGGCCTTTCGGGGAGCGTCCCGCAGGCGGCGCTCTCCGGTCGCTGGCGCGCTGGTCGAGTTGGGGCTGGGCTAGGGAGCGAGGGGTGAGGGGGAGTGTGCAGGGAAAACAGCCCCACGCGCAGCTCACATATTTACATCCGAACTGTCAAAATAGTTATTTTTAAGTCGAGCACCGTCTGCTGCGGTTTAAAATCGAGCAGGGCGGGGGCGGGGCGCCTTGCTGGGTAGCGCGGGCGGCGGCGCGCGGAGCAGCTCCGGTGCGGGGGCTCCAGGCGGCTGGCTGTGTGTGTCTGGGCCTGGCGCGTGTGGCCGCAGCGTCATCCTCCAGCCACTTTGCCCCGAGCTTCGACCTTCGGGAGGCGCGGACACCCAAACCGGCCACGCCTGCCTTCCCAGAGCGGACAGAGGTGACCGCGCATCCCCCCCAGCCAGGACGGAGGTCTGTCCTGTGCCCCTGGGAAGGAGAGTCCCCTTGCCCTCGCCCCTGATAACCTCAGCCCCCAGCTCAGCAACACCATCCCTCCTAGCTGCATCTTGGATCCACCGAGCTCTAAAGCAGGACCTCTGGAGCTCCAGATCCTGGTGTCACTTCTCAAAATGACCACCTCCACCCACTCACCCCCACCCTCGCCAGGGGCATCCACAGCACAGCCACTCCCGGGAAGGAAGGTGCTGGTCAACATTTGGACGGGCTGAAGCTAAGGCCCTTGGATCTGCAAGCAGTAGAGAGAGTGACTTCGCCTTAAATGTCAGCAATGGCAAGAATGAATTTTTTCTGGGCAAAGTGATGGGCCTGTGGGTTTGACGCTGGTGACGCTTTCTTCCCTGCTCGCTCTCTCAGGGGCAGTGGGATTTGAGACAGACGCTGGCTGGCTCTGCTGCCATCAATACGTGTCCCAGCCCCGTCCAACGTCTGCTCTGTAATGAGTGCTGTTTGGGAATGTCACCTCTGCTGATGGGAAGGCGGCCCTGCGCACAGCCGGAGCCGCCTCTCCGTCTTCATTAGGCAGCCCGCAGCCTGGCTGCCCGCCGCCCTCGCTGGGTGACGGATGAGGGCGACAAGCAGTCAGAGCAGCAGCCTCCTGCTGTCCAGGATTCATTCGCAGACGGTGACCCCACCGCCGGCCCTGCCGACCCCCCTCCCCTGATAGACAGCTGGAAAGAAGGGCTCTTCTAGGACAAGGTGCTGCAAGGACAGAGGAGAGCCAGAAATCGGCACAAGAGAGCGGAGTATTTCCAAGAACAGACACATGCCCTAACCACTGTGGTCTCCTGTCTAGATTGCTCTTTCAGGTCTTCCCCTCCCCTGCCCAGCTGTCTTCAGAGGCCGCCTTTTATGTCCTTTCTAATCCGTTCATCATGCTCAAGTCACTGGATAAGGGTACGCTGCTGCTGCTGCTGCTAAATGGCTTCAGTCGTGTCCGACTCTGTGTCACCCCAGAGACGGCAGCCCACCAGGCTCCCCCAGGCAAGAACACTGAGATTCTCCAGGCAAGAACACTGGAGTGGGTTGCCATTTCCTTCTCCAGTGCATGAAAGTGAAAAGTGAAATTAAAGTCGCTCAGTCGTGTCCGACTGTTAGCGACTCCATGGACTGCAGCCCACGAGGCTCCTCTGTCCATGGGATTTTCCAGGCAAGAATACTGGAGTGGGGTGCCATTGCCTTCTCCGGGATAAGGGTATAACTGTGTTCTAATTCCAGACTTCGCTCCAGCCAGGCCTGTGTATTGCCTCCCAGCAAAATCCTGCTCCCTTTAAATCTCAGCCCTCAGCCCTGCCTGAGACAAGGAAGGGACGCTGAGATGAGTGAAGCCTCAAGGGGCATGAGACGGCGACGTGGCTTCAGAGGACCGTTGCTACTGCGATAGCCTCGCCGGGCTGCTGGCTGCCCCGCGCCTGGGGGTCTCGGTGCTCGCCCCTCCCCCAGGCTGCAGCACTGCCTTACCTTCTCTGCAGGCCGAGCCAGCTAAGCTGGACTCAGAGGTGTCCTTCCGTACTTGTCAGTGGTTGGGGGTGAAGGCAGGTTGGTCCTACTTTGGAGGGTTAGGAGTGGAGGTTATGATCACTCAGAATTGCGTGAGGAGCTGTCCCATCCAAAAGCTACACGGATAGTTGATTTCTTGACTGGGTCTAGTGGTGGGAGGGGCTTCACCTTACCAGGCCCTCATTCTGAGAGGCTGTGAAGGGGCCACCTGGACTTTTTCCATCACTCCTCCATGACCCCATGATGGGCACCCTTGTTCAAGCCAGAACCGTTCCTTCAGTCAAGCCCGAATGTCATCTTCACGTTCCCCCACTCTCTACTCCCGCCTCCACATTCCATCCAGCACCATGCCTGTGGGCTCTTCTGCCTAAATCTCCCTTGAAACGACCGGCTTCCATCTCTACAGCCAGCAACTTGGTGCAAGCTGTCATCTCTTCTCACCTTGCCCTCGGATCTTGTCTCTACCTCCCTTCCACTGGCGCTTCTCCCGCCGCCCGTTCTAACCGTTAGGCCCTCCCCTCCCTAGTCCTCCTCTGTCACTTGTCAGTCTCATCATCACACTCTTGAATCCCCTCCTTCACTCCATTTGCTTTTCTGCTTTCCCCTCCAGGGGCATAAGCTCTAGAAGGACAGGAACCCCGTCTGCTTCCACTTCAGTTCAGTTCATATCAGTCGCTCAGTCGTGTCTAACTCTTTGCGACCCCATGAATCGCAGCACGCCAGGCCTCCCTGTCCATCACCAACTCCCGAAGTTCACTCAGATTCACGTCCATCGAGTCAGTGATGCCATCCAGCCATCTCATCCTCTGTCATCCCCTTCTCCTCCTGCCCCCAATCCCTCCCAGCATCAGAGTCTTTTCCAGTGAGTCAACTCTTCACATGAGGTGGCCAAAGTACTGGAGTTT
Source organism: Madoqua kirkii (assembly GCA_006408675.1). Classification (NCBI taxonomy): domain Eukaryota; kingdom Metazoa; phylum Chordata; class Mammalia; order Artiodactyla; family Bovidae; genus Madoqua; species Madoqua kirkii. Next base: position 4,818 of record SJYC01074569.1, read on the forward strand.
CAGCTTTCGTCTCATTCCTTCCAAAGAAATCCCAGGGCTGATCTCCTTCAGAATGGACTGGTTGGATCTCCTTGCAGTCCAAGGGACTCTCAAGATTCTTCTCCAACACCACAGTTCAAAAGCATCAATTCTTCAGTGCTCAGCCTTCTTCACAGTCCAACTCTCACATCTGTACATGACCACAGGAAAAACCATAGCCTTGACTAGACGGACCTTAGTCGGCAAAGTAATGTCTCTGTTTTTGAATATGATATCTAGGTTGATCATAGCTTTCCTCCGTCTGCTTTATTTACCCTTAAATCCTCAGCTCCAACAACAGTGCCAGGCATGTGGAGGAACTCAGGAAATGTTTGTGGAAGGAATGAATGAATCTGTGAGTGACCAGTTGGCCACCACCTCACGGTAGCCCAGTCCTGCCCCATTCTTCTCTTTCTGTCACATTTAGAGGCATCTTCCCCCAACACTGGTGTCACCGTGTCATTCCTCCGCTCAGAGCCCTTTGGTGACAGGCAAAACGCTGGCAACTGTTGAAGCAGCGTGAAGGGTATGGGTGGATTTTATCATACTTTCACTTTACTTCCTTGTAATTTACTACTGCTTGAGACCGTTTAAAGTAAACTGAATTTGAAAACTGTGGAAGCAAAAAAAAAAAAATTATAAAAACCTCCAGTGGCTCCCACAGTCCTCAGGGTGGGAGGTGCTCCTTGGTGCTCCTCTTTCTCATGCCCTTCACTCTCCAGCCCCTGCCAGGCTTCCGGCCTCACCCTCAGCCGTCACCTCATTGCTTTGTACATTGAGAGGATCCCCGTGAAACAGCCACACTTGTTAACATCAGGAAAACTTGGAATTCGCTGGAACAGTTTTCTGTTTTCATTTTACCAGTATAGAATTGTAGATGTGTGTGTGTGTGTTTGTGTGTGTGTATGTGGCTGCTGGAAAGTAGGGTCAGCTTAGAGCTTCTCCTGCAAGGACTGTAGAAGTCTATTTAGGCCATTAGGGTTTCCCTTTCTCTTAGCCTCGTTCTTGGTTCCATTTTATGCTCCTGCTTGTTCTTTTTCTCCTTTGCTTCTACCTTGATTATCTTTCTATGCCTGTCTTCAAACCCTTGCTGATACAGAGTCTCCTTTAAGCTGTGGGAATTCACCTCTCCTTGGTTTTAGGGGCAGGACTGGATGTCCCACCGTGCCCTCTTCATCTTGGTTTGCCTCATCTTTTATTAAATTTGGTCTCTCTTTTGCAAGTTGTTCCTTCCGCTGAACAACACTCTCCCTGTGATGTGAGCCCATTCCCTCCAGTGCATTCTCTCTCTCTCAAATGTCCCTTAGAGTGAAAGCAGATCTCTGCCTGGCCTTTTAATTTAAATTCGTTATCATCCATAAGCATACAAATCCCCTCCCTCTTGACCGTCCCTCCCACCTCCCACCCCATCCCCCTCTTCTGAGCTGTCACAGAGCACAGGCTTGAGCGCCCTGCGTCACAGAGCAGACCCCCGCTGGCTATCTGTCTTACGCATAGTAACGCCTGTGCTTCTGGGCTACTTTCTCAATTCGCCCCATCCTCCCCTTCCCCCACTGTGTCCACAAGTCTGCTGTCTATGCTGACATTTCCATTGCTGCCCTGCACATAGGTACATCAGTACCACCTTTCTAGATTCCATATACATGGTTAGTATATATTTTTCCTCTTTCTGACTTACTTCACTCTGTATCATAGGCTCTAGGTTTATTCACCTCATTAGAACTCACATGTGTTCTTGTTTATGATTGAGTGATATTCTGTAGTATATATATATGTACCACAGCTTCTTTATCTGGTCATCTGTCTATGGACATCTAGGTTGCTTCCATGTCCTAGCTGTTGCAAATAGTGCTACAATGAACACTGGGGTACATGTGTATTTTTCAGTCATGGTTTTCTCAGGGTATATGCCCAGCAGTGGGATTGTTGGGCCAAATAGTAGTTTTACTCCTCGTTTCTTATGGAATCTCCATATTGTTCTCCATAGTGGCTGTATCAATTTACACTCCCACCAACAGTGCAAGAGGGTTAAGATTATACTACAAAGCTACAGTCATCAAGACAGTATGGTACTGGCACAAAAACAGAAATATAGACCAATGGAACAAAACAGGAGGCCCAGAGATAAACCCATGCACCTATGTGTACCTTATCTTTGACAAAGGAGGCGAGAATATATAAAGGAGAAAAGACAGACTCTTCAATAAGTGGTGCTGGGAAAATTGGACAGCTACGTGTAAAAGAATGAAATTAGAACACTTCCTGACAACATACACACAGATAAACTCAAAATGGATTCTTACATAAATGTAAGACCAGAAAATATAAAACTTTTAGAGGAAAACATAGGCAGAATACTTGATGACATAAATCTCAGCAAGATCCTCTATGACCCACCCTCTAGAGGAGTGGAAGCTAAAATAAAAATAAATGAGTGGGACCTAATTAAAAGCTTCTGCACAGCAAAGGAAACTGGAAGCAAGGTAAAAAGACAACCCTCAGAATGGGAGAAGATAAGAAGTGAAACAACAGATAAAAGATTAATCTCCAAAATATACAAGCAAGTCTTTAAAGGAGAACAAGCTACCTTCTGCTGCTAAGTCGCTTCAGTTGTGTCCAGCTCTGTGTGACCCCAGAGACAGCAGCCCATCAGTCTCCCCCATCCTTGGGATTCTCCAGGGAAGAACACTGGAGTGGGCTGCCATTTCCTTCTCCAATGCATGAAAGTGAAAAGTGAAAGTGAAGTTGCTCAGTCATGTCCGACTCTTAGCGACTCCGTGGACTGCAGCCCACCAGGCTCCTCCGCCCATGGGATTTTCCAGGCAAGAGAACTGGAGTGGGGTGCCATTGCCTTCTCCGAAGCTACCTTCAGTTTCCCATAATTTACAGGGAGACGTGGGCTGTGACACTAGTGAGGTCGGCAAACGCCCTATCACACCGTGTCCTCGCCCCACCAAGAGCCCTGTGAGGGGGCCCTGCTGCCCCTGCAGAGTAATGGGGCTCCACTCACAGCTCACATTTTTGAGTCCTTACCACGGGCACTACTGAGAACAGTGCATTAAGCACTTCAAGTGCTTTAGCTCAGTCCTGTGGCATTCTGCGGAGAAGGTAATTTTATTGTATTTCCATTTCACAGATGTGAAAGCCAGAGCACAGAATCCCAGAGCGTAGAGTAGGTGGTGGGTCCAGGACAGAAGCAGAGGCAGCCTGGCCCGACCCCGCTCCAGATTGCTCTGCATTTGCCTCTAAGTTCCTCCAGAGGGTCCCGATCTCCCGGCTGAGACTCTGGCAGTCTGCAGCCTCCCTCCGTTGCCTTTGCTACTGTTTATTATCATTTCACGGGAAGACTAGGGTGAAGGACCCCACGTCTCCCTCCCTACAGCCCCTCTTCCCCTGTGGTGCATCTTGTCCTACACTGTCAGATTAGTCTTTCTGACAGTCAGGGACCTCCAGGGACAACCCATCATTGTCATCAGAGAGCCCAGAATGCGAGGATCCTGGAGGCAGAAGGGACAGAATCCTAGGGCTCTCTCGTTCAACCATGTCCATCCCTATGTGAAGCAAATCCTTTGCTGAAGCTGGTCTGCTCTAATCCCCATTCCTACTCTAAGTCTTTGTTTGTAATGTGTCTGTCCTTGCCTAGAATGTCCAACTTTTTGTTTCTGCCTATCCACACCTTACTTGTTTGGTAGGTTCCAGCAACCCACTCCAGTACTCTTGCCTTGAGAATCTCTTGGACAGAGGAGTCTGGTGGGCTACAGTCCGTGGGGTCGCAGAGTTAGACACGACTGAATGATTCACACACACACACACACACACACACACACACACACACACAGAGTCAGAGTTTCACTTTCTCCAGGAAGCTCTCCCTGAACACCTCCAACCCCTAACCAGGGGTGATTTTTTTCCCCTCTGCTTCTGAACTTCTGCAACATTTTTGGGTACTATGTTAGTATCCAATTATGAACTTTGACATCTTACTTTTAATCTTATGTGTTTGGAGTTTGTTTCTTCATGTAGACATAATCTCTTTGAAGACAAAAATCACATTTTAGATTTCTTTCTACTGCCTACAGATTATCCAACATTTTTTGTACATTAGTTATGCACAATAAATCTCATATACAAGACCTACAGGGTACCAGAAAGGGAGGGCTTAAGATAATAATTTGTCAGCATCTAAGGGCTGCTAGACCATTCAGGTATGCCTAAATAAAATCCGTTATAATTATACAGTGGAAGAGAGAAATAGATTTAAGGGCCAAGATCTGATAGATAGAGTGTCTGATGAACTATGGAATGAGGTTCGTGACATTATACAGGAAACAGGGATCAAGACAATCCCCATGGAAAAGAAATGCAAAAAAGCAAAACGGCTGTCTGGAGAGGCCTTACAAATAGCTGTGAAAAGAAGAGAGGCAAAAAGCAAAGGAGAGAAGGAAAGATATAAGCATCTGAATGCAGAGTTCCAGAGAATAGCAAGAAGAGATAAGAAAGCCTTCTTCAGCGATCAATGCAAAGAAATAGAGGAAAACAGCAAAATGGGAAAGACTACAGATCTCTTCAAGAAAATTAGAGATACCAAGGGAACATTTCATGCAAAGATGGGCTCGATAAAGGACAAAAATGGTCTGGACCTAACAGAAGCAGAAGATATTAAGAAGAGGTAGCAAGAATACACGGAAGAACTGTACAAAAAGATCTTCATGACCCAGATAATCATGATGATATGATCACTAATCTAGAGCCAGACATTTTGGAATGTGAAGTCAAGTGGGCCTTAGAAAGCATCACTATGAACAAAGCTAGTGGAGGTGATGGAATCCCAGCTGAGCTGTTCCAAATCCTGAAAGATGATGGCGTGAAAATGCTGCACTCAATATGCCAGCAAATTTGGAAAACTCAGCAGTGGCCACAGGACTGGAAAAGGTCAGTTTTCATTCCAATTCCAAAGAAAGGCAATGCCAAAGAATGCTCAAACTACTGCACAATTGCACTCATCTCACATGCTAGTAAAGTAATGCTCAAAATTCTCCAAGCCAGGCTTCAGCAATACATGAACCGTGAACTCCATGATGTTCAAGCTGGTTTTTGAAAAGGCAGAGGAACAAGAGATCAAATTGCCAACATCTGCTGGATCATGGAGAAAGCAAGAGAGTTCCAGAAAAACATCTATTTCTGCTTTATTGACTATGCCAAAACCTTTTAGTGTGTGGATCAAAATAAACTGTGGAAAATTCTGAAGGAGATGGGAATACCAGACCACCTGACCTGCCTCTTGAGAAACCTGTATGCAGGTCAGGAAGCAACAGTTAGAACTGGACATGGAACAACAGACTGGTTCCAAATAGGAAAAGGAGTACATCAAGGCTGTATATTGTCAGCCTGCTTATTTCACTTATATGCAGAGTATATCATGAGAAAAATGCTGGGCTAGAGGAAGCACAAGCTGGAGTCAAGATTGCCAGGAAAAATATCAATCACCTCAGATATGAAGATGACACCACCCTTATGGCAGAAAGTGAAGAGGAGCTAAAAAGCCTCTTGATGAAAGTGAAAGAAGAAAGCAAAAAAGTTGGCTTAAAGCTCAGCATTCAGAAAATGAAGATCATGGCATCCAGTCCCATCACTTCATGGGAAATAGATGGGGAAACAGTGGAAACAGTGTCAGACTTTTTCGGGGGGGGACTCCAAAATCACTGCAGATGGTGACTGCAGCCATGAAATTAAAAGACGCTTACTCCTTGGAAGAAAAATTATGACCAACCTAGATAGCATATTCAAAAGCAGAGACATTACTTTGCCGACTAAGGTCCGTCTAGTCAAGGCTATGGTTTTTCCAGTGGTCATGTATGGATGTCAGAGCTGGACTGTGAAGAAGGCTGAATGCCGAAGAATTGATGCTTTTGAACTGTGGTGTTGGAGAAGAATCTTGAGAGTCCCTTGGACTGCAAGGAGATCCAACCAGTCCATTCTGAAGATCAGCCCTGGGATTTCTTTGGAAGGAATGAGGCTAAAGCTGAAACTCCAGTACTTTGGCCACCTCATGCAAAGAGCTGACTCATTGGAAAAGACTCTGATGCTGGGAAGGATTAAGGGCAGGAGGAGAAGGGGACGACCGAGGATGAGATGGCTGGATGGCATCACTGACTCGATGAACGTGAGTCTGAGTGAACTCTGGGAGTTGGTGATGGACAGGGAGGCCTGGCGTGCTGCAATTCATGGAGTCGCAAAGAGTCGGACACGACTGAGTGACTGAACTGAACTGAATTGAAGGGCTGGTTTGCAGAAGGCAGTGGCACCCCACTCCGGTACTCTTGCCTGGAAAATTCCATGGACAGAGGAAGCTAGTAGGCTGCAGTCCATGGAGTCCAAAAAGTCAGACACGACTGAGCGACTTTCACTTTTCACTTTCCGGCATTGGAGAAGGAAATGGCAACCCACTCCAGTGTTCTTGCCTGGAGAATCCCAGGGATGGGGGAGCCTGGTGGGCTGCCGTCTCTGGGGTCACACAGAGTTGGACATGACTGAAGTGACTTAGCAGTAGCAGCAAGGGCTGGTTTGTCGTCATAAGAGAACTAGAGGATAGATTCATTTCAGTTTTAAGAAGCAGCACAGCGAACAGGGTAGATGGGTAGCTTCCTAACTTTGTACAGCAGTGAAATTCTGCCTTTAAAAGCAATCTTCATAGGAGCCCAACATGTGAATCTGGCAGAGGCAGACTCTTCTGACTGCCCTGGAGTGTGGCCGCTCTGTGCTCACCACCCGCCTCCACAGCAGCTTGGAGGGAACCCTGGGGATGGAGTATGGTATCTTGAAAACCACTGGGAACGATCCGTCTTGTCTTATGTCACATAAGCAGCATTTACTAACTTGGCTGCTAAAAGAAGAGACTGTATGCACTCAGTCTTATTGAAAACATATTTGTTTTGTGTTTATAAAATGGCAATTAAGCAACTTTCTTCTCTTTATTTCACACAAATTTGGTTTTGTTTTTTTCCGTTTGCCTTGTTCATTCCTTATTCTCCTGAGGAGAAGATGCTTCTGCCAGAGCCCCCACTGCATTTGGTTAAACAATTGTTCAGTCCTCTGTTGTCCCCGTTAATGAGGCAGCTCTTTGAAAGCAGACACTCTGCCTTACCCACCTTCTCATCTTCAGTCTTAGCAGGGTGACTGGTGTGCAATAGGTGTTCAGTAACTGATGTCCCAAGGGACCTGAGTCTCTAGCTACTCAGCCCTGTTCCGTGAGCCAGGCCCAGCTCGTGGCCTCTGTGGCTGATCCATGGGGACTGTGGGTCTGGCACGTCTTTCTCCTGCTTCACAGCCAAAGATGGAGCACTTACCCTGCCCTCCCCTCCCCTGCTCCCCTCTTCCCCTGCCTGACTGTCACGGGCTCCAGGAATATTAGTTAATTTTAGTATTAGCCTAAGAAAGATTAATTAGGGAGGCAAATTTGCTCTTAAAAGTGTAATTAATTCCAAAGCCAAATAGAGGAGAGTTATGGATTGTCTGCTTGCTGCTGTATTCAAGCGATGTGGAGAATCAAGAGTTGACTAGATGAGCAAAGAATCATCATTTAAGTGTCAGTGCTCTGTAGACCGAACTCCAGATGGCTCCTTGTGAAGCAGGCTAATGGCTGAGACAAAAGGTTTAGGCTGAAGTAGTCCCTGTGCAAGGGAGGCAAAAAGGAAACCTCCAATCAGACATCCTGTCCAGTCTATTCCAGCTCCTAAACCATTTGCAAACCACATGTCTTTCTCTCTAGTCCTCTCACAAACTGGCCTGGTCTAGTCTGAGTCAACTCTTTTCTGGACTGTTTTAATAACTTCCCCAAGAGGCCTCCAGACTCTGCTCTATGAACTCATTCTCTGCTCAGACTCAAAGTGAAATTGCATCAGATGCGTAAATGCATTGTCCTCAACCCAGAGTCAAACACAGTCATGCCATGTGCTGCTCGTGAACTTCCAAATGCACATAGAGGTGAAGGGTTAACTCCTGGGCATGGGCCACAGAACTCTTCATAAGTTGGCTCAACCTGTCCACCAGGCTCGTTTCCTTCTTGCTCACCACATCCCAGAATGCCAGTCCCCAGCTCTCTTTTTATAGGGCAAACCATGGCTTATCCTAGAAGCCTCAGCCCAAATAAAGCCTTCAGCCCTTAGAAACTTCCAATTAATTCTTCGCTCCTAGAGCACTCTGTTAACAGTCTCTCTTATTTTCTTGATATTATTTGCTTTCTTTTTTCTTTAAGGGAATGAGGTCCTTAAAAGGACTGTGGGTTTTGCATCTTTGTATTTTCTCTTTTCTGTCTCTCTAATTTAGGCCAAGCATAAAGTCTATCCCATAGGAGATGACCAACAAATATTTGTTGAAAGAAATCGGTCAGTTCATAATTTCAATAGTGATGCCAACCGGATTAGCTCACTGAGACAAACTTCCTCCTTTGTCCCTCAGTCAGTAGTAAGTGCAGCTTGAAATATCTGAGAAAATGCCTTAGTTCTCCACTTCCTTGTACCTGCCTAGCTGAGGCTCAGAGCAGGTGGCTTTGGGAGGAAAGTAGGGAGAAAATGGCAAGTGACGCACACTTCAGCCTGACAGCTGCTGATCCTTGCTTTAGTTGATTTCCCCCTTTGCAAATGGTTATTGGCAATTGAAACTGCATATCCACTCTCTGCTCCCCTATGTAAATTGCATTTACATTTAAATTGTGCATTCTTCCAAAGGATGGGGTTAGTAAATAACATCAGATTAAGCTTGAGGAGAGGAAATTGTGCCCCATGTCAAACCTGAGACTGAAGTGACATCTGGCTTTTAGTATTTCCGTTATTTCAGTTTAATAACAGCATGTGGCATTAAGGGAAAAGAAATTGGATCTACATTTTAATGAAAGGAGGAAGCTCTCAGGGTTTAGATACCTTATCATGTTGAATACCTAGTCGATTGGCAATTAAAACTTGTTTCCCTGGAGAAATGGAATAAAACATCTTTGCAGCCATGGAGAGAATAACACAAAAAACAAGCTAATGACCAGGACTTCACAGATAAAACCAAGGGAAATGGGTGATGTAAACATAAAAATCAAATATTTCAGGATATCGCAGAGTACAGAAATTTTTAAACAGAATAACACTGAGAATAGAATCATGCATATGCTTCAGACAGAATGGTTTGTGAATAATAGAGGAATCAACACAATCATATCATTTGATTAAATTCTTTGTCAGCCTAGCTTGTTTTAAGTTCCAGAAGTCTGACCAAGAAAATATTTTAGAAATGCTAGTGTCATCCCGAGTCTGTTTAAATGGAAGCGGTTCCACCTGCTGGCTGCTTTCTTTGTTTAAAGCAATTCCGGGAAATGTAAATAAAATGCTTGTGCATCCTAATAACCCAGGCCTATCATTTATTTGCTTTGATTTGAAACAAATGTGTCAATTTTCAAAGTCTTTGTTTGGTAAACCCAGTGTTCAGATGTTGGCAAATGTTTGCGTTGTATGTTTGTTTGGAAACTGATGCTTTATTCACAGACTCGGGAGCCAGAGCCCTTGGAACCACAGTCTGGATCCCTCAATGAGACTCCCTCACCGTGCACACAGAGATGTTCAGTCCTCTCCCAGAACCTGCGAAGTGTTGACATGACAGAGTCCCATGGGCAAGTGTAAGTGGGGTAGAGACTTCTAAGAAAGACACTGGTTGTAGCAACTTTCTGCGATAGAGCTCATGAAAAATCAAAACAACAGAAAACATTTATATACTACTTACTATGTGCCAAGCACTTCACGTGCCAAACACTTCATATGCCAAGCACTCAGTGAATCCACGTAACAGCCCTGTGAGGTAGGCACCACTGTCATCTGCATTACAGATGAAGGAAAGGAGACGCAATAAGGTTAGTAACTTACCCCACCCAGGGGCACTCAGCTGGTAAGACACAGAACTGCAATTTGACATTAGCCAGGCTGGCTCCACTGTCCTCTTAAGCCCTCCCAGTGATTTCCTCCTACCCCTGGTATTTAGTGAAGGCACTGTGTTTTCACAAAGCTATATTTTGTCTTGCATAATTGTTTTTAAAATCTCAGCAGTATTTTTTGAAATACCCAAGCTAATAGTCTGAGGGTTCTTTCTTAAACAAAATTAAGCAGCAACAACAAAAACTAGCCACTGCAATATGGCTAATAAATAATATCTGTGCCAGAGGTCTTTCAGGAGTGTGCAGAGGATGAAGTGAGATGATATGAGAGTGCTTTGAATAGGCCAAAACCATCAAAGTTCTGAAATACTGTTTACCAAAATACTCATTTCCCTACGTGAGCAGTTCCTTAACAAGTTAATATGAGTTCCTTCTACCTTCCCATTTTCCCTAGAGCATATGGCCAAATCACCCATTTACTACTGTGAGTCTTTTGATGATGGCCTGGACACTTGAGTCTGTCTGACTTTTCCTTTATCTTCCCAATTTCTTAGCACCATTTGGTTTGGTAACAGACCCTTCTCACTTCCTATGCATGATAGTCTCTCTGCATCCCTTGACATTTTACCATGGCAGTTGGCCTCTGAAGTTGACCAGTGCCTCCTTCTGTTTAAGTCAGGTTAAATTCATCATCTGACTTTCACATCAGTCTGTTGCCAGGGGGATTTCTGATGTCACATGTCAGTATTATGATACCATAATACTTAACAGGCAAAAAGGAACTGGTTACTAGTGGAAATCCTTGGGTGAAACTCACCCAGCTTTAATAACCACACCAACTGCAGAGACTTTAGACAACCATGTAAACGGGTAAGTGAATTAATCATTAATCATTAATCAACTGGATTCCATTTGAATTTTTCTTCCATATGTGTGTTCCCTTTAAGCAATTGTCTACTGTCACTTGAAATTGATGAGGGCTCTTTTGGAGGTTATTTCTGGTAAGGTGGTGAAACAACAGACAGCTGTTCTTGGGAACAAGTGTCATAGGATCTGCCTAAGCTGGCATCCAGTTTAAAAAATACCTGAGGTGCACCCTCCTTTTCCTTCACAACATTAGGTCATTTACTAGTGGCCCTTAAAGTGTCAATTCAGCTTTCCAAACACATAGGAAAGAAGGAAATGTACATCTACCAAGTACCTACTATGTGCCAGAATGTGACTCTGGTCAAAGTATAGCTTTATTGAACCAATAAAGTTCAAAGTCCTTACTTAAAATTGGTCCAAATCCTGATATGCTGAGTAATTGTCTTGGAGTCATTTTCACTGCAATATTAAGAAGACTGGAAACATGATAGAAATGAGGTATAATAAATAAAGATTTGACAAATGCATCTGTCTTTTCAGAGTTCTATTAAGTAGGTAGAAGGTCTGTTTTAGGGGATACAGGGATCAACGAAATAAAACTGATTGAACCTGAAGTTGTGTAGATTTGGAAAGCCATATCAAGAATTGCCTAAGTCTATATAAATCAATTTGTGTGCCAGAGAATGAATAGCTGACTTTTTTTCAAACACCAATTCAGCAATTACAAAGTCTGCTGGCAGCTAATTAAAAACTGCCGTCTCGTTATGTTCAGAGTTGAATTAGGAGTGTGAAAAGATACTGTCTGCAGTAGATTAGTGCTCTGCACTTCTGGGCTCTCATCAGAAGGAGGGAGGGGATAAATAACTTTTATTTAACGCACTAAAAAATCTTTCTCAGCTCTTTCATATTTAATTAACTTATCTTCTCAGAGCTTGTGTCTTACTCAGAGCTCCTAAGCAGTGATCGAAATATTTGTTCATTTTGTGTAGATTTTTCTTACATTAGTTGAGTAGAAAAGTTAGAAATACTTGAACCCCGAAGACACTGGGGAAAGTGACACCCTATGAAAACTTTGCATTGAGGCCACTAAACCCGGAAGAGATCGATGACAGAAAAACAGCAGGAAATGGTGGGTTTGCTTTATTGACTATGCACCCCTGCAACTGGGAGCTGGGGCTGTAAACACTTCTGCAGACTGGTAAAGTTTTAGTTCTCATTTACAAGTCTCCTTTATAACTTAATGTTTTGCTGTCTCAAAGATTCCACTGTCAGAAGAGAGACCAAACTTTTGTCACCATGGTGGAGGTGACGTGTCTGAGTGATGACGAGTTACAGAATAAACTCGACAAACTTGGATTTTCACCTGGCCCAATACTACGTACGTGTGCGCCGATTATTAGAGACTGCTCGATGATTCCTTGTGAGCTAACTCCAAAGGCTGAAAATTATTTGTAGTGGAAGGAACATATGCAATAAAAAAAACATTAAAATAGACATAGGAAAAAAAAAATTTTAAACCCAGAAAGCCATATAGAAGGAAGAGACCATAAGTAACCCAGTTTTATTCACAGATTAGTGAAGAGAGAGAGTATTGGTATTTTACAACCGTGAGAAGCTAGTTCGTCTTGATTTTATCACCCTGGGTTCTTTTTACATTTCTAGAATGTGCACCGTGTTAACTGTTTATGTCCTTGTCCGTATTTCCCATAAATAGGATGTACGACTTTGTCAGTCTTGGTCTCCACGACACCTAACTCTGTGGCCAGTCCACAGAAGCCCACCTTAAGTGTTGGTGGAAGGTGAGGAGTGAGTCCAGGAGGTATGGGGTCCACCTTACTGAAAGAGCCACATTTCCCAATAATGTAAGAATAAAAATCTAAGTTGTGTAATATTTTGAATCCAGTGAGATCACATACACAGAGTGACTTAACTGCTCTCCACATTCTTTCTCAGCTTCCACCAGAAAAGTGTATGAAAAGAAGCTAGTGCAATTGTTGGTCTCAACTCCGCGTGCACCACCCAAGAAGAATGGACCTGGAGAATCCAGCAGAGCTCAGGCCAATGATGGCAGTGAAGGTACCATCAGAAGCTGACCTGTAGGTAGCAGCTGCGCACTCATTCACACCTTGCACACTATGATTTGTGCAGCCTTAAATGACATGCCAGGTGACCTGTGAAATACTCCTGTGACCTGTTTGCACACAGAGCCAAAAAATAGGCCCCTGGGCTGCAAAGGGAATCTATTAACTCCACATCTACAGTCATGCCAGTGACTCAGTGGGTGGACTGTTGGAGAAAGGACTGGTCAATCTGCACATTCTGTTACTAATCAGAGCCAACTTTGTATTTGATTTCTAAAACCAGAAGTTCCGACAGGTAATTTCCTAGTCTCCTTTCAGGTCTCAACCTCTGCTTTGCCTCAAGCAATAAATTTGACAATTATTTTCTTCAGACTAAATGATGACACGTCCATTTAGACACAGGAACCAGAGCGTGCCTCCCCGAAGCCCTCCTGCGCCTCCTGCCTTCCTGACTTCGTGGGGGTGGACCACAGCTGGTCTCTTCCGGGCCCCAGGGTGCATAGGGAGTGGTGAACTCTGGGATCCATGGTGTTTCTTTTCAGGGGCCCCTGCCCTGTGTGTACAGTTCTCCTGCAGGAGTGTCTAGTTTAGGCTCTGAGGGGGTGGGATTTAAGATTCCCACAATGCATTCTGAGGCTTTTTTTGTTCAATAGACATTTATTAGGAGTCCTATGTGAACCATAGGAAGATGAAAGGAATTATCATTCACTGAAGGCCATCAATGCATTTCTGGCCTAATATACATTATCTCATTTAACCTTCACAATACTTAAGTGAAGTTCAGAAAGGCAAGTAGCCGGCTTAACATATAGCTAGGAAGTGGCCCCAGAAATCAGCTCCCAGTAGAATGTGCCATGAAGAGCAAGGCCCATCCATCTTCATCATCACTAGGTGCCCAGGTCCTGGAACGATACTGTGCACACAGCAGGAAGTCACTCTACACTTTTCTCATAATTTCTATTATGAGGATGAAATAACGACATATTTATCCATGTCTGACCTACGAGAAATGGCAGTTTCATATACTTCAAATTAAGAACTCGGCAAACAATGTTAATGCCTGGGGCCCCCGAAGAATCCCCTGGAATACCTAGTGTTGGTGGTGGCACAGACCCTGAGGCTTTCCCTGAGCCTGGCATGACCTCATGGAAATGGCAGCAGAGTTTGGGGACAGACCTCACTGGCCCCAGAGCAGAGCAGTTAACACGGGGGTCCCTCAGGACAAATGGCTACTGCAGAGTTTTTCTGGAGGTGGGATGTCTCAGAGTCTTGATCCAGATCTGGGGCTACCTCTGTACACTGCCAGAGACAGGAGCTGAAGGGACCTGACCAGCCCTCTGATGAAACGCAGTGTCAGCCTAGAAGATTCCAGAGAGGAAGGCTTGTACGCTCACTGCTCATGACTGCCCAGGACTGCAGGTCAGAGCTACACAACCAAGCTCTTGTGTTCTCAGGCCAAGCCATCCTGGTTCTCAGCAGGCAGGTTCTCCCCAGAGGTGCATTTATGCGAGGTCCAGGAGGGAGCTGGACCTGCAGTTTGCAAGCTCTGCTATTGCTTTACTGTCCACCCAACCCTAACCAACTGCAGGCAATCAAGGTCAGAGTGGAAGCTCTGCTTCAGGCCTACTCTTGTAATGCAAGAGTCAATGGCCGGTGGGTAGTACAAGCAGAAAACCTGCCTCTCAAGGTCAGGTCTGAATCAGACGCTTGAATCCGCCCGTTGGAGGAGTTTCATAGACCCTGGTGCCGTTAGAATGCAGGGTTGTCATGGAATTCACGAGATCTTGTGGGCATTCGGCCTTGGGCATATCGCAGAGGCATGCAGCCCTGGGGTGGGGTTGTGGTGGAGGGGGCGGGGCAGCACCAGACCTGAGGCTGAGCCAAACAATGAGTGGATTCGGTTTTTCTTGTTCTCACTCACTGTGCTGGCATTCGGTGGATCTAACCTTTTCAGGGCCCTCCCTGGTGGCTCAGAGGCTAAAGCGGCTGCCTGCAGTGCGAAAGACCTGGGTTCGATCCCTGGATGGGAAAGAGTCTCTGGAGAAGGAAATGGCAACCCACTCTGGTACTCTTACCTGGAAAACCCCATGGACTGTAGCCTACCAGGCTTCTCGCAAAGAGTCAGACAAGACTGAGTGACTTCACTTTCACTTTTCACAACCTCTTCAAACGTCCCAAATATTTTTGACTTGGAGAACTCATGTAAAATCCTCTGCAGGAAAACCTCTGCCGCATGTCCAACAGCACACAGTTGCTCCAAGTTGATCAAAACAGTTCTCCACCAACTGAAGCCGAAAGTTGACAACTACCTTTTCTGCTCATGGCGGTTCCCCTGATTTTAAAGCCTTTTTAGCACAGAGCGGGCCTTCCCTCCCCTGGGTGCTCCTTTGAATACGGGACAAATTCTGCCCTGTCTTGACGATCAGAGATGCATGAGGCTGACAGCTGCTTTGAAGGGGCAATGATGAGTCCAAAAACACGCCCAGATGAGCAGCCAGCTCCGGCTCTGCAGCATGTTTCTCTCAGAGGCACACAAGGATGACCGCAGCTTCCCGGGGAGGAGCCTGCAGCGTGCTTGTGTGTCCCACAAAGACCACTGCAGAATCTGCCCTCAGAAGGCGAAATGAATTGTCTTCCCCTCACACGCATCTCTTGCCCCGTGATCGAGAGGGTTCACTCCTGTGATTGGTGTATATTCCCTTTGCTACTTGTATGTTCTCATGGCTGATTTTCCTTTTGTTTCCCATGATCCAGAGTTTAATGCCACTATCATTTTGAAAAGAAATATCACACCCTCATCAGAAAAAAGCAAGGGACCCAAAAATGTATGTACAATTCTAATGCATGAATACTTTTACACATATATTAAATATGGGAAATAGCACTTTTCATGTATATTAGCAAAGGAGATAGCTAGTCTGCTACACTCAGTTATAATGGTAAAATCCTAGTGTTTTAAAAAGCCCCTGTTAATGCAAGTTTCTGTTTTATGAAAACTGTTTCCACATCTCAGCACAGGGCCCAGAGGAACAGTGTCTCCCGCCCCTCCCTGAATAGCCACCCTCGCCCCCTCCAGCTGTCGTCCCTTGTGGGGTAAGTGTGAGTTCCCGTGCCCTTCTCTCTGTCTCTCAGACGCCAAGGTCTGCCCTTCACCCTCATCACCACTGAGACAAGCAGCCGGTTGGTGGGAGTCACAGGTTTGGGCAAGCCCCGCTGGTTTAGCAGCCCTGCCTTTCCACTTGCTGGTTATGCGACTTGAACAGACCTAGCCCTCCCCGAGTGCAGCTGGATCGCGGTGCCGGGGACACAGGGTGACCGGGAAGAGGAAAGCTCTTAGCCTCGGACCTGGAGCATCGTTAGCCCACGTGATGAACTCCGGGCCATCAACTCCAGAGGCGCTTTCTCAGCCTTCTGGCCACTGTCCCTCCTTGCTGAGACACCTGTTTCCTTAGATTTTGGCAGCTCTGTGCTGTCTTAGCTCTTGGGTCTGCCCTCTTCCTGTTGCGAGCTGGGTCTTTGTCTGTTGGCCCCTGTGGGCGCTGGTGCCCGAGTCTGTCTGCAGCCGCTTCCGTCTCACTCTGTGTCTTTTCCCTCTCTGTCTCTTCCCCTCCGGCCTCTCTCTGGGGTGTCTCTACATGGCCTGCACAGAGAACCCTCTCCTAGACTTGGGTCTGCATATCCAACTGCCTGCTGTCCTGGAGAGTTCCTTCCTTTTCCTTCTTCCCCCCGCCTTCCTTCCCCGTTTCTCACATTCACCCAACAAATGCTTGTAATCATGGACATTTCACAGATTAGATAGACGTGTTTATACTCCCCTCTTCGGTTATATCCCAGCAGCTCATTCTCACTCACCCCAACCTCCATCTGTGACCTCTGCTCATTCTGATGGCTTCACTGCCTTCCTACTGTTCCAGCTCAAAACCTCTGAGTTATCTTGGGATGTCCACAGTCCTCAGCTTCCTACACATACATCATTGCCAAGTCCCGTGGATTAGAATTATGAGTTTTGTTTTGTTTTTAATTATCCCTCCTTCTCTCTCCACTGCTGCTATGTTGGTTTGCATTCATCTACTTTTTTAAAAAAAATTTGAACAATTGCAAAATCTTCCTACAACTTTACCCAAGTAGGGTTCAAATCTAACAGTAGAGATTAAATCATATTACTAATTTGCCTGGAGGCTTTAGAACAAGATGCAGGCTTATTCTACACCATGAGGAGACACCAGTGTCTCTAGTAACTTTATCTCCCTCGTCATCAGCTGCTGCTGCTGCTGCTGCTTAAGTCGCTTCAGTCATGTCCAACTCTGTGCGACCCCAGTGATGGCAGCCCACCAGGCTCCGCCATCCCTGGGATTCTCCAGGCAAGAACACTGGAGTGGGTTGTCATTTCCTTCTCCAATGCGTGAAAGTGAAGTCGCTAATTCATGTCCGACTCTTAGCGACCCCATGGACTGCAGCCCACCAGCTCCATCCATGGGATTTTCATCAGACCCAACCGTAATGCCTTGTCTCTGCATCTTGCACACTTCCCACGGGCCTTTGCCTCAGCTGTTCTTTTTGCGTGGAATTGCTTTCGTTTTCCCACCTGCTCCCCGTTTTCCTTCCTGTTAAAATCCTGTGATGACTTAAGGCGCATCTCAAAGGCCAGTGCAACGCATCCCTTTGCAGGTGCCTTGTGTCCCCTCCAGTGGCTGCCACAGGCTCTTGCACATAGTAGGAGCACAAAGCTCACCTCATCAAATCTACCAGACAGTGCTGTTGGCAAATGGGTAAGTTTACCAATGTGATCTAGTATGTAGACTCCTTGCTGAGTTTAAAGACCAAGTGTAAAGGAGCCCCCACGTAAACATTCCTGCAGTACACCGTAGCTTTAGCTTCCCACGGAAACATAATTCAAATTTGATGAAGGAGTCTGATATCTTACAAATTTTCTAAATGGATTTTTAAATTCTTCTAAATGGCTCATTAGAGGAATCCTTTCTATTCAGTCAACCTCATTTCCACAGAAAAAGCCTTTTGTATAGTTCCTGCAAAGACGTTTACAGAAATAATAGCGGACTGAGTATCTAAGATGCATCAGGTGGGACCAATGTCCTTCATGCTTTGCTGTACGGAAACCTGAAATAAAACACGTCAACATTTTGAATTAGCAATAGAATTTAATAGAAAGTTTGTGATGGCATAAGATGTTTTGATCTGAAGGATTTATATAAGCCATTTTGATTCTCAGAAGGGCCCCAAGACATCTTTTCAACTGTAAGTCTGAGAGTAAATGTAAATAAGCACTTAAATTTCCATGTAAAATGTGGTAGAAAGAGTGTTTATTGAGACACTTGTCGAACACCATAGACTTTAATTACTTTAAAAGCAGTGGTCTGTACCTAACAGTCTTCTAAGTACCTGCAAGGGTAGTGTTTACATTTCTCCGAAACACCAGCGAACACACATTTCCCTCTTATTTTAGCAGATTTCTAGGGGAATACAAACCACTTTGAGATTTGGATTGTGTCCATTTCTAGACACTTTTTAATACTATACGTGTATGTGTTTTATCAAGTCACATATATGGCCCATTTGATTTGGTGATTAAGACTACCAACAAAGCCAGGTGAACATTTTTAATCGAGTTTTTTCCATCAGATAGACTCTAGACACAGTTTGTGCTTCCACTGATGGAGGAAGGAGTTAGGCCAATGTGTATAACTCAGGCTCTAAGCCCCCTTCTCCCAACGAGGGAAAAATAGTGTTCGGGTGGAAGCAGGGAGGCGACACAGCCTGCAGCACTGAGGTTGCGTAAAGTGGGGTTTGAGTGGGGTGACTGTATAATTTATTATCCCTAACAGGGTGCTTTTGAGAATGGAACCAGAGGGATGCGGAAATAGCAGGCGTGAAAACAGGGCTATTCTGGCAAAACAGGGCGTATGGTCACCCTGGTGTGGGGTGGGTCCGAAGGGTGACGTGTCTGTGCAGGCGCGTGTCAAGGGGGCGGGGAGCTGCCGTGTGCAACACCCAGAGGGCAGCTGGCCCTGGAAGGTGTGTGCTCCTGGTCCCATATGGGTGTCTCCTTATTCTCTCCCCGACAGAGTGTGCTCTTTTCGGCCAGAATTCCCGTTCATTCTGCTCTCCCAGCCTGGAATGCCTTCTTCTCTTCTTGCTGCCTCTTCTATGCGACATTCCGCCAGGAGTTTCTCCTCGTGTGCTCTCTGGGTCTGGTTCTAGGAATCTGCCTTTTCAATCAACCCCTATTTCCACCCTCTGCCCAGGAGCGTTCCAGGCTGTCAACTTTTGAGGGTGAAAAACTGTATCTGAGTCCTCTGTTTAGTTCAACACCAGGCATGTGTGGGTTGGGGCAGTTACGCAGTCCCTGCTGCTGACCTGCAGGGAAGCTTTGCCTGCACTGACGATAATGATCTGGCTCTCTGGCCTCCTTGTCTCCTAGACACATCTTACTGTAGTCTCTTGAGAGACAGTGCTTGAGTCAGAGCAAAGTAATGACCGTCCGGGGGTCTTGACCACAGAGCTTCCACTGGGTCTCAGAGTGTGAGTTAGCAAGCACTTATAGTTCTTAACTGTATATAGGGCATATACAGTTATGCACCCTGTATATAGGGTACTGTGCCAGACCTTCTTTAGGAAGAAAATAGGTACAAAAGAAGTCATAGTTTCTGTCTTGCAGAAATTTAAGTAGAGCTCCGGAAACAAAGAACATGTACATAAAAAATATGGACTCTACTGCCTGGGTTCATATCCCACTTCTGCCACTAATTTGGACAAGACACTTGTCCTCTCTGTGTCTTCATTTTTTCATCCATAAATGTGGATGATAATAATCTCAACTTCATATAATTTTGTAAAGATTAAGTTGGAGTGCATAAAATAGAGAAGTGATGGAGTATAAAGAGTTCAGTTCAGTTCAGTCGCTCAGTCGTGTCCGACTCTTTGCGACCCCATGAATCACAGCACGCCAGGCCTCCCTGTCTATCACCAACTCCCGGAGTTCACTCAGACTCACATCCATCAGGTCAGTGGTGCCATTCAGCCATCTCATCCTGGGTCATCCCCTTCTCCTCCTGCCCTCAATCCCTCCCAGCATCAGAGTCTTTTCCAATGAGTCAACTCTTTCTATGAGGTGGCCAAAGTACTGGAGTTTCAGCTTTAGCATCATTCTTTTCAGAGAAATCCCAGGGCCCATCTCCTTCAGAATGGACTGGTTGGATCTCCTTGCAGTCCAAGGAGCTCTCAAGAGTCTTCTCCAACACCACAGTTCAAAAGCATCAATTCTTCAGCGCTCAGCCTTCTTCACAGTCCAATTCTCACATCCATACATAACCACAGGAAAAACCATAGCCGTGACTAGACAGACCTTAGTTGGCAAAGTAATGGCTCTACTTTTCAATATACTATCTAGGTTGGTCATAACTTTCTTTCCAAGGAGTAAGTGTCTATTTCATTGCTGCAGTCACCATCTGCAGTGATTTTGGAGCCCCCAAATAAAGTCTGACACTGTTTCCACTGTTTCCCCATCTATTTCCCATGAAGTGATGGGACTGGATGTCATGATCTTCGTTTTCTGAATGTCGAGCTTTAGGCCAGCTTATTCACTTTCCTCTTTCACTTTCATCAAGAGGCTTTTTATCTCCTCCTCACTTTCTGCCATAAGGGTGGTGTCATCTACATATCTGAGGTTATTAATATTTCTCCCGGCAATCTTGATTCCAGTTTGTGTTTCTTCCAGTCCAGCAATTCTTTGCCGACTAAGGTCCGGCTAGTCACGGCTATGGTTTTTCCTGTGGTTCAGCCATCTCATCCTGGGTCATCCCCTTCTCCTCCTGCCCTCAATCCCTCCCAGCATCAGAGTCTTTTCCAATGAGTCAACTCTTTCTATGAGGTGGCCAAAGTACTGGAGTTTCAGCTTTAGCATCATTCTTTTCAGAGAAATCCCAGGGCCCATCTCCTTCAGAAGGGACTGGTTGGATCTCCTTGCAGTCCAAGGAGCTCTCAAGAGTCTTCTCCAACACCACAGTTCAAAAGCATCAATTCTTCAGCGCTCAGCCTTCTTCACAGTCCAATTCTCACATCCATACATAACCACAGGAAAAACCATAGCCGTGACTAGACAGACCTTAGTTGGCAAAGTAATGGCTCTACTTTTCAATATACTATCTAGGTTGGTCATAACTTTCTTTCCAAGGAGTAAGTGTCTATTTCATTGCTGCAGTCACCATCTGCAGTGATTTTGGAGCCCCCAAATAAAGTCTGACACTGTTTCCACTGTTTCCCCATCTATTTCCCATGAAGTGATGGGACTGGATGTCATGATCTTCGTTTTCTGAATGTCGAGCTTTAGGCCAGCTTATTCACTTTCCTCTTTCACTTTCATCAAGAGGCTTTTTATCTCCTCCTCACTTTCTGCCATAAGGGTGGTGTCATCTACATATCTGAGGTTATTAATATTTCTCCCGGCAATCTTGATTCCAGTTTGTGTTTCTTCCAGTCCAGCAATTCTTTGCCGACTAAGGTCCGGCTAGTCACGGCTATGGTTTTTCCTGTGGTCATGTATGGATGTGAGAGTTGGACTGTGAAGAAGGCTGAGCGCTGAAGAATTGATGCTTTTGAACTGTGGTGTTGGAGAAGACTCTTGAGAGTCCCTTGGACTGCAAGGAGATCCAACCAGTCCATTCTGAAGGAGATCAGCCCTGGGATTTTTGTGGAAGGAATAATGCTAAAGCTGAAACTCCAGTACTTTGGCCACCTCATGGAAAGAGTTGACTCATTGGAAAAGACTCTGACGCTGGGAGGAATTGGGGGCAGGAGGAGAAGGGGACGACCAAGGATGAGATGGCTGGATGGCATCACGGACTCGATGGACATGAGTCTGAGTGAACTCCAAGAGATGGTGATGAACAGGGAGGCCTGGCATACTGCAATTCATGAGGTCGCAAAGAGTCGGACATGACTGAGCGACTGAACTGAACTGAACTGAACCTGCCTCTTTAAACATTTTTTGAATAATTTATTTTGAGATAAGTTCAAACTTGGGGAAAGTTGCAAGAATAGTATTGGGTTAGCCAAAAAGTTCATTTGGATTTTTCCATTACCTCTTACAGAAAGACCCAAAAGAACTTTCTGACCAACTCAATAGAATTCCCATATCCCAGAAAATCCAATGGTTACCTTTTACCACATTAAAAAAAATTGAACTATAGTTATTTTACAATGTTGGTTAGTTTTAGTGATTTAGTTTTTGTATATATACATATATGTTCCTTCTCCTTGTAGGTTATTACAAACTACTGAGTATAGCTCCCTATGCTATACAGTAGGTCCTTACTGTGTGTGTGTGTGAGCATATGTGCACGTGCACACGCATGCGTGTGTCCCACCGTTATGTCTTTCTGAACCACTGAGAGCAAACAGCGGTCATACAGCCCCTCGGTTCTCCAGCAGGTATTCTGCCTGCCCCTAAGGGATTCTTTCCCACATAACCACTGTGTGAAACGGAAATGCACATTAATTCAACGCTACCATCCAGTGTTCAGACCCCATTCAGACCTCACCAACTGTTCCGATTATGTCTTTTGGTTTCTGGCCCAAGGCCGATGCAGGAACACGTGTTGCCCACAGTTGTCAAGCCTTTGCAGCTTCCTTCAGTCTGAACCAACAGTGCCTCAGTCTTTCCCTGTCAAATGTCCTGGACTGTTTTCAGGAGGACAGGGCTTTCATTTTGCAGGGTGATTCTTCTCTTAACTTCATTCAGGGCATGTATCCAGGCAGGAATTCTTCAGAATGGTGTGCTCTTGCCCTTCTGTCCCACTGCTGGTAAATGCTAGCCTTAATCACCTGGAAAAGTCGGTGTCTGTCAGGCCCCTCCACATTTCTCTCTTTGGAATTGAACAGAGTTTTGAGGGAAAATATTCTGAAATGATACCTCATCAAACCCAGTATTCATTACCGAGTACTCAGAAATGACTGCCTAATTCAACTTCCATCATCAGGATCAGGATGGCCCATTGAAAGTTTCTATTTCTATTATTTCTTCTATGTTTATTAGTTGGTATTTTACTATAAGGAAGACTTTCCTTTCACCTTCATTTATTTGTTGGTTGGTTGGTTTGTTTTCCCTGGTGGCTCAGACGGTAAAGAATCTGCCTGCCATTGCAGGAAACATGGGTTCAATCCCTGGGTTGGGAAGGTCCCTTGGAGAAGGAAATGGCAACCCACTCCAATATTCTTGTCTGGGAAATCCTGTGGTCAGAGGAGCCCAGTGGGCTACAGCCCATGGGGCTGCAAAGAGTCAGATATGACTTAGTGTCTAAATAATAAGGGGTGACTAATATCCCACATGCAGTGCAGTGAAAACAATACAAAACAAAGCAAACAGAAAAAGGCATGTGCTCATCATTCCTTGAGCATTTCCGTAATTTCTGAAACATAACAAGATGTTTCAGACCCATCTTGTGATTTTTCTGCCCCAGGAATGCTGGCTCCTTTTACTGCAGAATGATATTCAGAAACCAAGATCTTCAGTGAGCTTGCTGTTATTGGGCAGTCATTGGTTCTAGGCCCTCTCAGTGGATGAGCTAGCAAATGTTTGTTTCTATATACCCATAGACTTATGCATCTACCACTATTTTTATGTCTCTCTTTTAAAAATGTGAGTCCATATTGGCTTGCAATTACAATCCAGCACTGCAGTGTTCTTTCTAACTTTTCCCCTTTCTGTGTTTGTAAGTCACTTCTCTGACAGGGAAAAACCTGCCTTCCATTATCCTCAGTGTATTTACATTTTTGTTCAATTTTCTAGTTCTCTCAGCATAAGCAATTTCACAGTCATAAGAGCCAGCTCCTTGTCTGCACAGCCCCCATCACTGCTTCCTTGACCCCTGGACATGCCGGCACCTCCGTGTGGCCCTCCCTTTGCTGTCTTTCTGTCCTGGGACAGAGGGCACACAAAGCCTCCAGGCTGTTCTCTCCCTTCGGTTCCTGTTCGCCACCCATGAGTCCCCCTCGTACACACATGGAGCCCCCTGCTCCATGTCCTTGACCTTCAGGCAGGCTGGCACTCTGAGTCCTTGTCCCCACACCCTGTCTTCCAGTGCAGAATGCACTGACAATCCAGGGAAGGAAAAGGAAAGGAGAGAAAGCTTCGTGTCTTTTTCGTTTCTGATTCTGAGATCGGCTTCAACATCTTCGTGCCAAGACTTTTATAGAATTTTTTGCTCTCTGTGTCTCAGTTGCTACTATTGCTGATAATACGCCTTGTAGGCCTGTAATTACCACGTACAGAGCCTACCCCAAGCGCTGCAATCAGAAGAACCTATATACTGAGGGAATATACTATCATATACTGCTCTTAAGACTGCCATTAAGTGTGTGGTTTGAGTTGCATGTAAAGACTTTAGGAGACCATAGTTTCTTAATTAATTGAGAAACATCCTTATTCCCAATAATAGTTGTACATTCAGTTGAGTCAAAGTGAAGAGTAAATTGCATATTCTATAACTATTTAATAAGCCCTTTGTTCTTACCTATGACATGTGCTAATGGGAGCTAAATGCCATCTTTGCAAGGAATGTAATTTAACATTGTTCTTCTAAAAATACTGACCTCCTGGTAGATATGCTTAATAATCAATGTGCCTTTATCTTATTTTTTTTTTGCCTTTATCTTATTAGTTACATGCTGGTTCTTTCTATGTAGTAAAACCCAGTTTTTGAAATACAAGAGCAGCAGGAAGAGATCGTGAAACCAAACTCTGATTATAGTAATTCTAAGCTGATAATGAAAGTGGACATTTATTTTCATAAAACAGAATTATGAGCGGTGGTTGTCTTTTTCTAAAGGAAAAATATGTGTTTGTTTAAGATGTACATCTTTCCATTCCCTTTCATCTAAGGATATAACCACACTGACTTTAACTGATTTATAATTTGGCTTATGAGTTTAGATATATGTATTCATTGGGGGGATAGGAATTGCTCAAACGAGGACCTCTAGTTATTTTAACTTCTTGGGACTTGTTAGGGCATTGTGAGCACCAGAAACTATCCATCACAATTCATGAGTCTAGGCATGATTTACTAGAGATAATTATTGATTATGGAATTTCCTATCTGAAAGGCTTCTTGGAGGAGGCTATATGGTTCATCTTATAGATGAAATAACAAGCAGAGAGGGGATATGACTTGCCCAAATCACAGAGTTAGAAGAAAAGTTGGAATAGAATTCCAGCCTCCCAATTTTCATTCTATTGCCCTTTCCAGTATATCAAGCTTTCAAGGGGCGGAAAAACAACCAGGCACCTGAGTAGTGAAACAGCTCCCCCCAGTGTCTCTTCTGTTTGTATCACGGAAGTTCACCCATGGAAGCAAAGGCTTTCTTTGTAAAGACAGGCGCTTGTCATCCATCCTTCCATTCACTCATTAAACCATGCTACAGAAATCGGGAGAGTTAAAATGGGCTGACGCATATGCATATGGGTACCTGGAACTTTCCCAAGTGGACAAAAAAATTCAAACTTGAAAAACTTTTTTTGACATTTTATTATAATGTATCTTATGCATCTAAAAAGGTATAGAGAATCACATGAGTAGTTGGAGTCCCACTCCAGAGATTAAAAAAAAAAATCATTTCTAATTCAATTGAAGACCCCAGTGTATCCCTCCCTGACTGTATCCCCTTCCTGCCTTTCCCCAAGGGAGCCAGTAACCTGAATTTTCTACCTTTCATTCTTTTCTTTACAGTATCCACAAACTTGAGTTTCTCGTGATTTTGGATTTTATTTAGGTTATATCACAATGTAAGTATTCTTCTGTGGTGATGGTGATTTAGTCCCTGAGTCGTCCCTACAACTCTTTGTGACCTCATGGGCTGAAGCCCACCAGGCTCCTGTCCATGAGATCTCCTAGGCAAGAATACTTGAGTGGGTTGCCTTTTCCTTCTCCAGAGGATCTTCCTGACCCAGGGGTTGAAAGCGTGTCTCCTTCATTGCAGGTGGATTTTGCAACTTTCCTTTATATTCCGTATTATGTCATGCACTTCACTCAACATCTGTTGCTCTAGTTCATTTTTACTGCTATATAGTTATTATGAAAACATATCTATCCAGTCTTTATTTATTGGACTTTTCAGATCATTTCCAAGTTTTTCTAATACAATCAGTGCTGCCACAAACACATGGGCACGTGACCCATTGTGTACATGCACAAGAAATTTTTTTCTGATTGAATGAACATACCGAGAAGTGGACCTGCTCCACTATTAGTGAAATCGAAGGATATATCTCTCTTCAACTTAAGAGAATATGCTAAGTTGTTCTATAAAGTAGCTGCAACATTTTATGCTCCTACCAGCGGTATATTGAGAGCTCTATTGTTCTAAACCTTCTTCAAAGTGTAGTATTACAGATTTAATTTTTGTCAGTGTGGTGGGTGGAAGATGGTAATTCATTATGACTGTAATTTGTATTTTTCTTCTTGCAAGTTGAGCATCTTTACACATGTATATTGGTGGTTTGTGTTTTCTCCTCTGTGAGATGCCTGTTCATGGCTCTTGCCCATTTTTTTCTATTAGATTGTTTACCCTTTTCTTGCTGACTTGTAAGAAATCTTTGTATATTTTAGATGCCAATCCTTTGTCAGTCATTAAGTGTAGAATGTATCTTCTGAAGTGCTTTGAGGTTTCTCTCTCTCATTTTGTGAGACAAGTATTTTTACCGTAGTTTTAGGTTCACAGGAAAATTGAGAGGAAGATAGAGATGTCCCATGTAACTCCTGCCCTTGACATGCACGGCCTCTCCCACTGGAGAGGGACATTCCCCATCAGTAGGTTTGTCTTCTTACTCTTTTCCTGGTGTCTTTTTAAGAAATGATTTCAAAATTAACAGAAAGTTTCCAACAAAGAGTTCTTGTTTGTTGGTGAGTTCCTTCACCTAGAAGTACCAAGTCTCAATGTTTTACCACATTTGTTTTATAACTATCTATTTAGTTCAGTTCAGTCGCTCAGTCATGTCCAACTCTTTGCAACCCCGTGAACCGCAGCACACCAGGCCTCCCTGTTCCTCACCAACTCCGAGAGTTCACCCAAACCCATGTCCATTGAATCGGTGTTGCCATCCAACCATCTCATCCTCTGTCGTCCCCTTCTCCTCCTGCCTTCAATCTTTCCCAGCATCAGGGTCTTTTCAGATGAGTCAGCTCTTCCCATCAAGTGGCCAAAATACTGGAGTTTCAGCTTTAGCATCATTCCTTCCAATGAACACCGAGGGCTGATCTCCTTTAGGATGGACTGATAGGATCTCCCTGTAGTCCTGCCTTTATAAAGGTATAAAGGCAGGAGTCCCCAACCACCTGCTAGCAACCAGGCTGCACAGTAAAAGCTGAGTGGTGGGCAGCTGCATTTGCAGCCTCTCCCCACTGCTCTCCCATCACCCTTCGACGGGACCGTCTAGTTGCAGGAAAACAAGCTCAGGGCTCCTACCGATTTTGCGTTATGGTGAGCTAATTATTCCATTATATATCACAATGTGATAATAATAGAAGTAAAGCGCACAATAAATACAATGCTCTTGACTCATCCGAAAACCACTTTCCTCCCTCCCCAGCCTTCTACAAAAGTGGCCCCTGGTGCCAAAAAGGCTGGGGACCACTGCATAGAGACATTCACAGTACAACGACCGGAGTCAGACGTTTTTAAAAATTGAGGTTAAGTTCACATAATACAAAATTTACTATTTTAAGATGAACAATGGCATTTAGAACGTTCATAATGCTGTGAGACCACTCCCTCTATTTAATTTTAAAACATTTTCATCATCCCAACATAAAACTCAGTACCCAGTGGCCAGTTATTCCCCATTCCGCTCCTAACAACGCTTTATATGCTTTCTGTTTCAATGAATTTACTTCCGGATTTTTGGTATGAATGGGGTCATTTATTCTGTGATGCTTTGTGACTGGCTTCTTTCATTTGGCGTAAGGTTTCCAAGGCTCACCCACGCTGTAGCATGTCTCTGTATCTTCTATGCCTGAATAAATAGTCCATTGTATGTGAGTGAAGTGAAAGTCGCCCAGTCATGTCTAACTCTTTGCAACCCCATGGACTATACAGTCCATGGAATTCTCCAGGCCAGAATACTGGAGTGGGTAGCTGTTCCCTTCTCCAGGGGATCTTCCCTTCCCAGGGATCGAACCCAGATCTCCCGCTTTGCAGATGGATTCTTTACCAACTGAGCTACCAGGGAAGCCCACTGGATGGATATACGAATATACTATAAATTTTTAATTCACTCATTCATTCATTGAAGGACATTTGGATAGTGCTACCTGGAAGATTCACATACAGATAGTTGAGTGCCTGTTTTCAGTTCCTTTGGGTACATACCTCGGAGTGAAATTTGCTGGGACATGTGGCAAAGGCTACAGCATTTTCCTACTACCTATGTATGAGACTTGTAGTTTCTCATATTCTTGTCAACTCTCCTTATTCCACTCCAAGTTTTTAAATAGCCATCGGGTGGGTGTAGTATCTCATTGTAGTTTTTATTTGCATTTTTCCTTAATGGTTAGTGATGTTAAACCATCTTTTCAAGTGTCTGTTTCCCTTTTGTGTATCTTCTTCAGAGAAATGTCTGTTCAAATCATTTTAACCAGGTAGCTTGTTGGGTTTTTTTGTTATAAGACTGTATATATTCTAAATACTAGATTGTTATCAGATATATGATTTGCCAATATTTTTTCCCCATTCCATAGGTTGCCTTTTCACTTTCTTTATGATACCCTTCAACATCACAAAAGTTTTCAGAAAGTTGATTATGACATATCTTGGCATAGCTTTCTTCAGGTTTATTCTGTTTGGAATTCATTCAGCTTCTTAAATCTGTAGATTAGTTGCTGTTGTTGTTCAGTTGCTAAGTAGTGTTTCAACTCTTTGCAACCCTACAGACTGCAGTACTGCCAGGCTTTCTTGTCCTTCACCATCTCCCTGAGTTTATTCAAATTCACGTCCATTGAGTCGGTAATGCTTTCTAACCATCTCTTCCTCTGCTACCCTCTTCTCCTTCTGCCTTCAATCTTTCCCAGCATCAGGGTCTTTTCTAATGAGCTGGCTCTTCACATCAGATGGCCAAAGTATTGGAGCTTCAGCTTCAGCATTAGTCCTTCCAGTGAATATTCAGGGTTGATTTCCTTTAGGATGGACTGGTTTGATTTCCTTACTGTCCAAGGGAGTCTCAAGAGTCTTCTCCAACACCACAGTTCAAAAGCATCAGTTCTTCGGTACTCAGCCGTCTTTATAGTCCAACTCTTGCATCCATTCACGACAACTAGAAAAACCACAGCTTTGACTGTGTGAACCTCTGTCAGCAAAATGATATCTTTGCTTTTTAATAAGCTGTCTACATTTATCATAGCTTTCCTTCCAGGGAGCAACAGTCTTAATTTCATGGCTGCAGTCAACGTCCACAGTGGTTTTGGAGCCCAAGAATGTAAAATCTGTCACTGTTTCCACTTTTCCCCCTTCTATTTGCCATGAAGTGATGGGACCAGATGGCATGATCTGTTTTTTGAATATTGAGTTTTAACCAGATTTTCATCTTCTTCTTTCACCCTCATCAAGAGGCTCTTTAGTTCCTCTTCACTTTCTGCCATTAGAGTGGTATCATCTGCATATCTGAGGTTGTTGATGTGTCTTCCACCAGTCTTGATCCCAGCGTGTGGTTCATCCAGTCTGGCATTTAGCATGATGTACTTTGCATGCAAGTTAAATAAACAGGTTGACAATATACAGCCTTGTCATACTCCTTTCCCAAGTTTGAAGTAGTCAGTAGTTTCATGTCCGGTTTTAACCATTGCTTCTTGACTCTCATACAGGTTTCTCAGGAGATAAGAAAGGTGGTCTGATATTCCCATCTCTTTAAGAATTTTCCACAGTTTGTTGTGATCCATACAGTCAAAGGCTTCTGCTTAGTCAATGAAGTAGAAATAGATGTTTTTCTAGAATTCCCTTGCTTTCAATATGATCCAGTGAATGTTGGCAATTTGATCTCTGTTTCCTTTGTCTTTTTTAAATCCAACTTGTACATCTGAAAGTTCTTGGTTCACATACTGCTGAAGCTTGGTTTGTAAGATTTTGAGCATAATCTTACTAGCATGTGAAATGAATGCAATTGTCCAGTAGCTTGAACATTTTTTTGCACTGCCCTTCTTTGAGATTGGAATGAAAACTGACTTTTCTAGTCCTGTAGGTTAGTGCCTTTTGTCAAATTTGGGGCGTTGTCAGTCATTATTGCTCCAAATACCTTTTTTAGCCTGACTTCATCTTCCTCTGCTTTAGAGACTCTAATTACATACATGTTAGACATTTTAATCCATTAAGACTCTGAGACATTTTTTTTAATTGTTTTCTCTGTATTGTTTGTTTTGGATGATATATATTTCTATCTCCTAGGACATCGATTCTTCCCTCTGTTTTCTTCATTCTGTTGTCAAGCCCATCTAAATAAATTTTTTATTTTGGTTGTTGAATTTTTTCAATTCTAAAATTTACACTTGATTTTTCTGTATATACTGTACCATTTCTGTAGAGAACTAAAAGTTTTTCATTTGTTTCAAACATGTCTCATTGTTCCTTGAAGCGCTTTGTGAAAGTTACTTTAAAATCCTGGGCAGATGATTTTAGTATTTGTGTCAACTCAGTGCTGGCCTCTGTTAGTTTTTTCTCGCCTGAGTTATGAGGCTCCGGATGCTATTTCAGTCTTCTGTTTTAGCGGGCTTGCTCGTGCCCTGGTGCACTGGCGGGAAAGAGGAGGGCCGGCTCTTTGCCGGCTGGTGAGGCCCCCGCTGCCACCCTGGTGGGTGTATGCGTCTTACTATTGCTGGGCTGCGGGAGTGAGGTCCCCTCGTGGTCTACACTGACACACCCACTGGGGCGGGGCTTCTGGCGCATGGACGTGGAAGTCCAAGCTTCCATGTGCCTTTGTGAGGAGTGTGGAGTATGTTGTTTGGTGGAGTAGGGCTGTTACTGTCAAAAGTCTTCTGTCTTACTAGACTGCTCCTTTTCCTTTTCTTTGTCCTTTGGCTTTTGAGCGAGCTTCTTGGGGTCTGATTGCAGGTTATGGCTTCTCTGGCACCCAGTCCAGGATTTACAAACTGAGAAGAAAACTCCGAGCACTCACCACATGTCATTCCTCGGGTCCCAAGGTCCCTAGCCCATCTGCTTCTCTGCACCTCTCGGAGTCTTTTTATGCTTGCTTTATTTATAACATCCTGGAGAAGGAAATGGCAACCCACTGCAGTATTCTTGCCTGGAGAATCCCATGGACAGAGGAGCCTGGCGAGCTACAGTCCATGGGGTCTCAGAGTCGGACACGACTGAGCGACTGAACACAAATGTGACATCCAAGGTTTGGGCTACGCTTAACTAAAGAGGTCGGGAGGAGCGCCTCTATCCCGTCTCATCCCCAGTGCCGTTTGGAGCAGTCTGTCCTTTCTCTTATCCGAAATGCTAACTCTCATCATACATCAATTTCTAAACATACGTGGGTGTTTTAAAATGTACGCAGGATTTGTTTCAATCGAGCATGGATGGTAAGGTGACAGACGTGGAGACAACTGCCTTTGAAAGAGGGGGTTATTGCCTCCAGTTCCCAAGAGGAATGGGCACATCATGCCACGCTCGGCCACGTGGAGAAGTATCAGAATCAGGCAGGAGGCAGGAGTGAAAGAAAGCATGGTTTCATGCCTTTAGTGTGATGTTTGCAGGAAGGAATGGATCAGGCAAGGTAAGCATTTTAGGATTAGCTAGTTTGAATAACTTCAGTGGGCTCTGGGCTATAGTATAGGGTGATCCCTAGTTGTCTGATATCGGGATGGGGCTGATTCGCAGCAGGAGAAAAATTAGCTTGGTGTGTCAGAGGTGGTTAGGGATTGGTGGGTTTGGATTGGTTGGCTTGCATATGAAATGGCATGCTTTACAGTCACCCCTGGATTAGCAAGTCCCCAAGATGTCAAAGTCCCATAAAATACAGGAAATAAACATCTATGATTAATATCACAGAGTCTTTATTCTGATCAATTCGCTGGCCTGTGCTGAGAGCAGATGTCTTAACTCCCTTAGCACATCTTCCCCACCTTGTTGTTCTTAAATGGTGTCTTTACTTGTCCCTTTGGTCTTCTATGTAAATTTTAGAATGAGTTTATCAAGTTCCATGAAAAATGTAGACTGGAATTTTGATTGAAATTGTATTGACTTAATAAATTAATTTAGACAGAGCTGGATCTTCACTTCCTGTTCGTGTTCTTTACATTTATTGAAATTTTCATTAATGTCCTTCAGTAAGATTTTATTATTTTCTCAGTGAAGGTCAGGCTCATTTTTTGTTAGCTTTATTAGGTAGCTGTGTTAGGTGCTGTGCTGTGCTTAGTCATTCAGTCATGTCTGACTCTTTGCGATTAATATTGGGAATAGTATTTTTTTTTTAATTGAGAAGGAAATGGCAACCCCCTCCAATGTTCTTGCCTGGAGAATCCCAAGGACGGCAGAGCCTGGTTGGCTGCCCTCTCTGGGGTCTCACAGAGTCGGACACGACTGAAGTGACTTAGCAGCAGCAGCAAATGGTTAGTTGCTTGTAGATAGAAATGCAGTTGACTTTGGTATATTGATTTTCTAACAATGAACTCCTTGCAATCATAATCATTTTTCTGTAAATCTCTTTAGTTCGTTTTGATTACCTTTAATTTCTTTTTGTTTTACAATGCTAAGACCTCTTTATTACAATATTAACTAAGAATTCTTCCTTGATTCTGATCAAAAGAAAATGTTTATGACATTTTCCTTTTGAGTATGATTTTGATGTCGGTGTTGGAAGAAGCCTTTTAACAAGTTAAGGAAATTCCCATTCTATTCCTGGTTTGCTGAGAATTGTTTTAAAAATCAAAAATGCAAATGATCACAAGGTTTTTAACCTTTCTTTTGTTAATGTGATGCAGATTGTTAAATTAATTCAAAGTCATTACTCAGGTTAAAAGAACACAATGTTTTAGATGAGAGCTTTATTAAATCAAAGTTGAGGTAAAAACAATAAAGAGTCTGAGATTATTGTAAAATCTTTTATTAACTTAATCATTTTAGTCAATAAAGGGATTTGGGCTAACTCAATTTTAAAGAGTTCTAAATCAAAAGGTTTTTTTCTGCCTTTAAGCAGGGTCTCAAACTGCCAGTTTGCCAAGTCATTGGTAAAAAGTCTGGTTCTACATATAGGCCTTTTCCAAAAAATTGCTTTAGTGAGTTAGTGAATCACTAATTGCATTAGTGATTAGGAGAGAATTTCGTCCCCACCCCCAGGAGCTTCACTGCCTCTAGACTCCCCAGAGTCCAACAGTTGGAAGTCATGGGAGGATAAGAGGAAAAAAGGGTGGGAAACCCAGTGTGAGGCACCCCTTTGATTGCCTAAAACTGTGAGTGTCAGCCTATGACATTTCTGGCTAGGTTTGGGTCTGCATTGTAAAATACACTTCTTGTGGAAATGCAAACAAACTTGCATTTCTTTATGGGCAAGTATGAATGGCTTTAGTCAAGGTAGATTATTTTCAAAAGCGAATACATTTTTGGATGAGTAATGATTTAATGAGGATACACAATGATTACTGTTCTTTCTGGCTCTAGATAATAGCCCAGTGTTTTATAGTTAGCTATAACAGAGTATGACATAATATCTCATACACAATCCCCTTTTACATTCAATATGATATCTATATATATACACGTACACACACGTACACACACATATGTGTAAGTAGCATCACCGACTCGATGCTATCACCAACTCGATGGACATGATTTTGAGAAAGTTGGTGGTGGACAGGGAGGCCTGGAGTGCTGCAGTCCATGGGATCGAAGAGAGTCAGACACGACTGAGCAACTAAACTGAACTGATAGATAAGTAGGCCAGAATTAGCACAAAATAGTCTACCTGGAAAAAGCTTATTAAAAAGCCAATTTATCTGAAGTATTTAAGAAGAGATCTGCTGGTTACAAGTGTTACTTCCTCAAGAAATTAGTTGATGATTAGACAATTTATCAAGTACAATATCAGTTTTCAGAAATATGTTTTGATGTATTTGTAATAATGAATTTCCCCAACAGAATGATTCCAAGACTAAAAACCAGAAAACATGGGCATCGAAGCCTAAATATCTGAATTTAAATTACAGCTATTTCTTTCACTAATTGTGTAATTTGGGGTAAATAATTTAGCCTATAAGTCTCTATTTCTTCATCTATAAAATGGTGACGATTAGCTGTTAGAGTTGTTAGAAAGATTAAACGAACCGAGGCACGTTCAATGCCCAAGATATTAAACATTCAAGCACAGTATTTCTCATTCCCTTCCAGAGCAGCACCATCATTACGCAGTTCAGCGTGGTGTGAGGAGGAGGGACTCTGAGGCTACTTCGCCTGGGTTGGCCCCTGGCTCCACCATCTCGCCAGCTGCGTGACCATGGGCATACTACTTAAACCATACGTACTTCAGTTTCTCATCTGCAAAATGGGCATTATAAAAGCATCTTCCTCATAAGGTGGTAGGATTAAATGAGTTTATTTCTGTGAAATACTTAGAACAGGGACCAGCACACGGGAAATGCTATGTAAGCGTTAGCTGGTATTGTAGTGAGATACTCCTGGTTTATTGTACTGGTATATCTCAGAACTACTACATTTATATCTGCAGTTGATCAGTAATATGTGTATGAGTGTATTTTTTCTGATTTCGGTGCTATGAGTGTACAGAAGAGGGTAGAGCAGCAGAGGAGGTCACGCATTCCCTCAGTATCAGCTGCAAATGCTCTGCAAAAGCAGCTGCCTTTGCAGAATCTAGCTCCGGGCATAGGGAGAAAGGAGCAGAGATATTCCATTTCCCCATGGGTGCCATTTACCCTCACTAAGCCATGGCTTTAATGAGCACCAATATTTTTTAGTTCCATTGTAAATGGTGTTTACAGTGAAAATCATATTACAGAAACATTAAAGGAATTGTTCAAAGATAAAAAATAAATCAACTACAAACATGCAAAAACCGATTTAATGTTTTCAATTTCCCTCTAGTTTTTGTTTATCTGCACATGCAGTATGTATTTACACAGCTGTCGTCAATGAGCACATAGCATTTTGTACTTTACTATGTTTAACATTAGCTGATAACTCTTTCCCTGTTATATAAAGTCTTTATTATTATTATTGATGGCTGCAGAGTCATGTTGATAAGCATAATTACTCTTTTTCTGAAAATCAAAACGTTCACCTTTTACCTACTGTAGGAGAACTCTAGGAATACAAATAAGGGCAATAAATTATAGAAGAAAAGGAAATCAAAGACCTACACCTCCTATGACAGGAGGAAAGATAGGAGGGGCGTATGTGATTGCCTGAGAACTGTGATATCCTATAATCTGATTTTGCAACAAATTTCTACACCAATGCTTTGCTTAACATATCTATTTTTAAATGTAAGAGAATTAAAAAGAAATTGCATGTGATGGGTACACGGAGGTTCATTATACTATTGTCTACTTTTGTATATGTTTGAAGCTTCTGTAATTAAAAAAGGTTTAAAGAAAAGAATGTGCTTATAAAAGATTTTTCCAACCCCCTTGGAAGTTTGAGTGTCTCTTGGTGAGCAGGCCCCTGCAGCCCACACACGTGGGGTTTTCAAAGTCCTTCTACCTCCAGAGCCTTGCTTTCTTCCTCCAGGAAACTGATACAGTGCAGGTACATAACTCTTTCTGTAGTGATGTCCTCACTGGGAACAGTGCTCCCTCGGAGCACTCTTGTGCCAAGCACAGCTCCTACCATCTGCAGAGACCCTGCCGGGATCACTAAACCACTGCTGAGAACATCTTGTTTAAGAAGGTGGGGTGAGAATGGGTAGAGTGGAATGGTGGAGGCCACAACTGCCTCACCGTTGGTGATCTCTGCCGGGAGTGGGTGACCCCCAGTAGATGGCCGTAGAGCGGGCCAGGCCCTCCCCACCCAACGCGGGGCTGAGGCCATCACACCTGCTGACACAGCACTGCCTGAAGGTGGTTGTCCAGTCACTAAGCTGTGTGTTCTGTTGGGTGCCCTGACGACCCGCTTGCTGAGACCAGGGCTCTCCTGCCTCCTGCTCATTCTGACTCACACGAGTGCCCAGTGCCTCCCTCTCCTGCCCGCCCTCGAGTCAGTCCATCTCACTCCTGCTCTCAGAACACCTCCTTTGGACTTCCCTTCTGGATCTTGTTCTGTTTGCTCTGTGCAGGTGCGGGTGAGTCCTCCCCTGTCTGAGGCAAGTCCCATCTTGCTCTTGGCACCTGACCCCTTGACCCTCAGCCAACAGCCTCCTGGGGCCTCTAGTGGCACGGCAGCTGTCGGAGGCTCCTGTTGTGTTCAGGGGTGCTGAGCTCCTGGGAGAGGGACAAATATCTACCCTCGGTGGTAGATAATATGGCTTGATTAAAGAGAAATAGAAAATAAAGCCATCCTGCAGTACACTTTAAATCTATACAGTGATGTATGTCAGTTATTTCAATAAAACTGGGGCGGTGGGGAGAGAAATAGAAGACAGCTCTGTGAGATCCAAAAGATGGCCTGACTAAGGAGAAGGAAGTCAGTGCAGAATGCACACAAAATCCCCACACTCAGTGATCAGTTGTTTAGGACAAGGATGGTGTGGTGGTCCCTTTGAAAATCCCGCTGCCAGCATGGAGACTGGTACTCAGCAGAACAGTAGAAAGTTTGTTGAACAAATAAATAAAACTTCAGGTCAATAAAGTCAGGTATAGAATATGTATATGAGGGTCCAAGAAATATAGACCAGATGAGTGATCTGAGTGGATAAGAGCAGTGGAGAGGACTTCTTGTTGGAGGGAAAAGAGGAGTCTGGTGTAGAGTCCTGTTGATAATACTGAGGGACCTTAGACAACTTAGCCTTTCTGTGCCTCAAAAATACGCTCTCTAACATGGAGCAATGAGTGTCTACAAAGAAGGGCAAGGTAGTCGAGGAGGCTCAGTGCATTCACGAGAAATGGGACCCAGAACTTGATAAAAGGCGGTCAGCGACACCGTCTGACACCCACCTTCACCTTCCTGGGGCTCACCCCCTGGAAACTGCAGACATTTGAGGATGACAAGGCCTGAATCTTAAGTATGAACGGACAGTCAAGGAAAACCAGACATATGAGGAGAAACGACAACATGAAATTAATAACAGTTATCATTCTTGCAATCGTTATGAATGTTTGTTGGATGCTTACCATGTGGCAGACATTTTCATCACTTCATGCAGTTTAAATCATTTAATCTTTACATCTCTATTTCACAGAGAGGGGACAAAGGCCTAAAGGGCCTTTTGACTTTATTGGAAATATACCAATATGAAAGAAATTTGGGGAAAAAGGAAAAAACAGAATCTCTCCTTCCAGCCCTCTTACAGAACATTTTCATTTTCCTAAATTATTTTCTAATCCATGTTCATTGCCAACTGGGTTTTTAAAATAACGTTATTCTTTGTATAAAAATGATGCAGGGCTCATTAAAAAAAAGTTTCAAGCAAGAAAGAGGTAGAAATAAGGGAGAAAAGAAAGAGCTGCTGGCATCACCTGACCCTCGTCACCGGCACGTCTGCTGTTCGTGTTGAGTCACCGAAGTAAAATGTTACATGCAGAGCTTGGATGTTTTTACTACTTGTTGAATAAAGGAAGGTTAACTTAAAGTTTGTGTTATGAGGTCCTAAACTACCCAATGGGCTTCCCAGGTGGCACAAGAATCCACCTGCCAATGCAGGAGATGCAAGAAGCATGGATTCAATCCCTGGGTCAGGAAGATCCCTTGGGGCAGGAGGTGGCGACCTGCTCCAGTATTCTGGCCTGGAAAATCTCATGGACAGAGGAGCCTGGTGGGCTACAGTCCACGGGGTCGCAAAGAGTCGGACACGACAGAGTGGCTGAGCACACACCCGTGCACACACACACCAACTACCTGATATACCAAAAGCTTATCAGTTCTCAGATTATGTGACTTTTCCTAGAGAAAAAAATTCTTTGTATAAAATATTGGAAACTATACGTTTTTGATGTATTTTTTTCTGTTCGTTAGAAAGGCAAGACTTCCACCAGTAAACCAAAAGCCGTAGAAATCTGCTCGGATTCTAACCGTACTGAGGGAAGAAGGTAATACTTTTCTTAACATATGAGAAGATATGTATGTACATAAGACATGAGTCCTATGCAACTCCTGGAGAAAACCTCATTATTCAGACTTCTGTGAAGGGTTCGAGTCTGAAAGGAATGTGTTGAGAAACGAGAAAGATTGGTGATCTCTCACAGTTTCGACGTCTAAGGAGTCTTACAGACTCTGCGCTTCACGACTTGTATTTAGAGAGAAGGAAATGGGCCAGAGAAACTGAGGAGGACAGCATAAATCATAGTTAGCCGAGATCAGAACCCAAGTCGTTTAGAAACATTGGTAGTCATTCAGAAACCTTTATTCCTATCGGTGGGGAAGGGAAAAGAAAAGAAAAGAAAAGAAAAAAAAGAGCAAGGAATTGAAATTAGAGCTCAAAACAGGATCTTCTATGGGTCAAAACACTGGTATACTTCCTAACTTCTGAATAAATTGTGGCCAATTGCCAGGATTTGACTAGCAGATCAAAAATTCCCTTCTTTCCTTTGGCAAAGTAACATAAGCAGATTTCAAAAGTAGTTCCCATCTCCTCCCTGAAAAATCAGCGCTTATACCTGTGGAGGAAAGGGAGAGGGCCAATGTACAGACGCCCCCATCAGCAAGTGCCCATCCCCAGTGGGCACCGGGGCACTGTAAGGCCCTGAGCCTGGCCTTGCACCACCATCGGAAGAGGCCACACGCGGGGTGATAAATACACGCTCCGTGGGGTTTCAGAGACCTCACACCTTGGTGGTATCCTGTCACTATCACTCTTTGAAATTAGCTTAGGTTTTAAGTGAGCAGAGGTTGCTTCCCGAAGTCTCACCATGGTTGCTCCCTTGGGCCTGAAGCCCCGCGCATTTTAAGGGGTCCTCGATTAGCAGCTGTACCCAACCCTAAAGGGCACTATTGTTTCCACAGACATGCTGCAAGAGCATCAGACATCAGGTGCAAAGCACTGAGGAGGCTCAGAGAGAAAGCCTGCTGCGGAGTGAGCAGGGGCGCTGGAGACAGGAGCCTAGACGCGTTCCCAACGGGCCTGACACTCGCTGTGCTTGGCATCTTCATTATCGTGATATTTGTCTACATAACTATGGAAAACAAGTCACTCTTCGGTTAAGCGCTTTAGAAGCCGAGTAATGAGCACGTGCCTGCGTACTGCTCTGAGCCCTCTGCTTCAGGAGGGAGCGGAGGCTACCTTCAGGGTGGAGACCCAGCCCCACAGCCGGGTAGTCTTCCCTTGCCCTGTGCTGCGCTGAAGGGTCTGAGGCCAGGCTCCAGACAGGTGGAAGGGATGAGGGAGCGAGCCAGGCATTTGTGTTAAAGAGCTTGATAGTAGGAAGTTCCCCGTGTCAGATTGGCCATCATTAAAAGTACTTTCACGTTTGTGCAGACCTCTAAGAAGGAAACTGTGCCTGGAGTTGTTCTTTTTAACTATGGTGATAAGCCGTGGA
Source organism: Madoqua kirkii (assembly GCA_006408675.1). Classification (NCBI taxonomy): domain Eukaryota; kingdom Metazoa; phylum Chordata; class Mammalia; order Artiodactyla; family Bovidae; genus Madoqua; species Madoqua kirkii. The sequence continues at coordinate 44,339 of SJYC01074569.1, forward strand.
TTACATTTTATTCCTTCTTCAAACTGGGTAGTCAACCATGGGAAAGGCCACAACAGGTGGTAAACAGAAAAGGGAACGTATCTGCTTTGGCAAACCCAAAGAAGTAGCCAACACCACCAGTAATGAAAAGAAAATCACTCAGAACAAGATTACATTTTCACCACTGAGCTTAGAAAGGTTTGAAAAGATTAAGACCTGGTGAGGAGTGGGAGTGGGCAGGGCTGGACAAGCACCTGAGCTCCTCTGTTCCTTGGCTTTGTGAGCTTGGGGGAGGTAGTTGTCTTCCCTGAGCTTCAGTTCGACTTCTGAAAACAGGGATAAAATAGATACTTAGGGTGACAGAGGATGAGATGGTTGGATGGCATCACCGACTCGGTGGACACGAGTTTGAGCAAGTTCCAGGAGTTGGTGATGGACAGGGAAGCCTGGACTGCTGCAATCCATGGGGCCACAAACAGTCAGATACAACTGAGCAACTGAACTGAACTGAACTGAAACTCTTAGGGTGATGAAGAAATGTTCAGTAAATGCTTAAGCACTGTTACCCTTTGGCATAATAGTTCAGCTTCTGGGAAGAGCTACTTCTAAACAGAGAGAAGTCTTAAGTACCAAGGAGTTAGCTGCAGCAATTTTCATGGCAGTCAAAAGGTAGACCAACTCAAATATCCAACAATAGGGGAAAGGCTTAATAAGCTGAGGTTTATTTAGCCTCTCGATAGATGACTGTATAAGAATTAAAAATATTAAAAAGCTTATCATAGCAGAAAATGCTTATTTAAAAAATTTTAAGCAGCTTTATTGAGATATAATTTACATGTCATACAGTTCACCTAATGTATACAATTCAATGATTTTTAGAGTATGCATAGTTGAACAACCATCACCTATTCATAGTTTAGAATATGCATAGGTATACAACCGTTACCACAATCAATTTTATAATATTTTCATCACCCCTAAAATGCTTTTTTTTAATGGTAAGCAAAAATAATGCCGATTCATTACTACTGTATTATCACAATTAAACAAACAACACTGGAAGAAATATATCAAAATGTCAATAGCACTTCAACAATGAGACTCTGATTTTCTCTGTTTCTACTATTCCATGTTTTTAAAGATTTCTATAAACAGAGTGTGTTGATTCGTGTTAATTCAGGAAAGTTTTAATTTAAAAAAATGTATACTGTATTACAGTTTGGCTGTAAGGAACATAAAACTCAGTAAAGAGATGTGTATAAGAGACAGGATTATGTGACTTTTCCTAGAAAAAAAAATTCTTTGTATAAAATATTGGAAACTATTCCCATTCCAGTGTTCTTGCCTGGAGAATCCCAGGGATGGTGGAGCCTGGTGGGCTGAGATGTGTATAAGAGACAGGTGTTGATTCGTGTTAATTCAGGAAAGTTTTAATTTAAAAAAATGTATACTGTATTACAGTTTGGCTGTAAGGAACATAAAACTCAGTAAAGCTGGCTTAAACAAACGGATTTATTTTTATCTCTTAAAAAGAAATTTGGAGCTTAAAGCATATAATACTATTTATTAAAAATAACCAAGTGTAATATGATCCTGACTCAAACCAACTATAGAAAAAATTACGATCAAGAAAATTTGAAACTGACTAGATATTTGGTGATATTTATAGATTCTTGATCTTACTGAGCATCAGCAGCTATTTTGTGACTACAAGTTAAAAAGCATAAGAGGAAGGCTAAGAGAATCGCAAAGATATTGGCCTGCTGTCTTTAAACTCCTGAAATTAGTTCTGAAACGCAGCCCATTGCATTAGTATTTTAAGGCAGAACTTAGGAACTCACACCTCCTATCCCCAGCTTGTGTTAACAGTAAGGCTTCCCAGGTGGCTCAGTGATAAAGAATCCATCTGCCAATAATGGAGACCCAGAAGACACAGGTTCGATCCCTGGGTCAGGAAGATCCCCTGGAGGAGGGCAATCCAATGGACAGAGGAGCCTGGTGGGCTATGGTCCATAGGGTCTCAAAGAGTTAGACATGATTGAAGCAACTTAGCATGCAGAACAGTAAGGGAGGCTAGGAGAGTGGGCATTTGAAATTTAGCAAAATCCCATGGAGGAAGGAGCCTGGTAGGCTACAGTCCACGGGGTCACTAAAAGTCGGGCACAATTGAGCGACTTCACTTTCACTTTAATGCATTGGAGAAGAAAATGGCACCCCACTCCAGTGTTCTTGCCTGGAGAATCCCATGGATGGAGAAGCCTGGTGGGCTGCAGTCCATGGGGTCGCTAGAGTCGGACATGACTGAGCGACTTCACTTTCACTTTTCACTTTCATGCACTGGAGAAGGAAACGGCAACCCATTCCAGTGTTCTTGCCTGGAGAATCCCAGGGATGGTGGAGCCTGGTGGGCTGCTGTCTATGGGGTCACACAGAGTCGGACACGACTGAAGTGACTTAGCAGCAGCCTCTGTTAGACAAGGGAGTAGAGGATTGAGCATAAGAACAGCAACCTGTAGTGACGGCCACTTGTTTAGTTGTCAATAAGATAAAACATAATAAACAAATCTCTCCTAGAAAGCCTTCTTCAGTACTTTGAATCTTTGCCAATTATTTCTTGTAAATTAGAATGCTGGAATCAGTCTCTGGAGACTGAACAAGACCTCTAATTAGTGCCTCACTACTCAAGGTATGGTCTCCAAACAGCAGCATTGGCAGCTCAGGCCCTACCCCAAACTACCAGGCTGGAATTTGCATTTTAACAGCATCCCAGGATTCCTACACATAGTAAAGTTTGAGAAGCACTGCTGTGGTTCATGCCCATCAGATGCTTACGTAGAAGGGAACCTAGCTCAAGCCTAAGCCAGGCTAACCCTAAGGGTCAGGCCAGAAGACCAGCAGGCTGGGTCCATCAGAGGCCTGTGCACGCTGGGGACTGGCTACTGCCTTGGAAAAATGCATCTTAAAGGAAGAGACTCGGAGTGGGGGGGGGGCAAGCTTGATCTCAAGAAATGTGTCACTATTCATCCATCCGATAATTTATCATCTCCTGCACCCTCTCAATAGAAAGGCAAATAAAAATATAGATACAGTCCCTACTCTTAAGTGACTGGTAGGGGAGAAGGAGATGCCAATAGACACTGCAACGTCAAGTGACCTGCTTTTGACGGGAGGACAGGAGTATAGAAGAGGGCGACTTTCTCCATTGTTGGGAGTAGACGCGGGTAGCTTCCTGGAGCAAGTGGTATCATAGTTAAACCCAGCAGGAGCAGGATTCGATCAACAGAAGTGGGAGGAACGTGGGTGAGGCTAAAGGTGAAAGGACCGTGTCCAGGCCGAGGACACAGTGTTTCTAGAGACTGGTAGGTGAGGCAAGGCATGCGAGAAGCACCATGAGACTGAAGCGGGTGGTGAGGAATGGGGCTGGAAAGGAAGGCAGAGTTCGGATCATAGCAAGTCTTGGGGACCATATTAAGGTCTTTAATCCCGGGGCTAACACAGAAGAGCTCCTAAGAACGAATCATCCCTGCCTCCCTGTCTTCCTCGGCAGTTTCCATCGCTTCCATGGCTTCCCCTGAGAACTGGGTAGAGAAAGGCTTCTAAAGAGGCATCGACTGACGGAGCCACTTGCCCAGGCCCCTGAGAGACTTGGGGCACACAGGGCAGTTAGTAGGGTGCTGGGCCCCGGTAGGGGCAGGAGCAGGAAGCCCTGCATCGGTGGGAGGGAGGGGCGCACGCTGACAGGCACTTCCTGTGTCGCCCTTGGTGAGGACACCGCACCCTGCAAGGCTGCAGGAGCAGGGGCAGGGGCAGGGAGGCCGAGGGTGGGGGTGGGGGTGCTCCCAGCTGTTGGCAGCAGATAGGAGGCACCTTCATGGAGCTCCCTGGAGGCCGAAGGAGCTGCTGCAGCTGACCAGGCAAATAGGGTAGGGGTGACGAGGGCTGCTGAAACCCCTCTACGGAGAGAACGAACACCACTGCCTGTGAATCTCTGTAAGGCTCCCCTTTCCCGGGCGATCCAGGGGAGAGTGTGTATATGGAGGGGACCTGTGTCCTCCCAGAACCACTGTCCTCTGTCTCCAGGAAACTGTTGCCACCAAACTGACCTCACGGAGCTGGTGCAGGGAAGGCTGTGTGTGTAGGGGCTTTTCTGAAAGTGTAGACATGATGAGAAATCTGAAATGTGGAGAGGAAAGAGCTGGGTCTTACTTTGGTGCCCTTCTCAACTCCCAAGTCATCTACCTGCCGCACTGCACTCTCGGCTACACACCACCACGGCAGAAGCCGTAACACTGAGATTGTCTTGACTTTAGGCCAGATTGAATTCCCAGGCAGAGCTCCCCACCCCCCACCTCTCCACCACCACTAGTCTCACTGATTGGAAAGGAATTGGTGTAGAGATTTATTCTCTCATCAAGGGCAAACTCCAAGACATCAGGGTGTTTTATTTTCCCAGTTCCAACTACCTGTCTGCCTCTCCTACAAATCTTGGAGCTCTTTGGGTTGGGGACTGTATCTTAATCATCTCTGGATCTCTTCTTAAAAGTCCTGACTCATTCAGAACAAGCCCACTTCCTTTTCAAGCCATTTCCAACCCAAACAGACATTTGAAACGACAAAACCAATAGCCTAGACTCACCTCCTACTTATCCCTGTGAGAAGTTCCTAAAATGAGCAAACTGCTGCTGAAAGGCATCATTATGCATGTTTATTCCTGAGCAGTCTGTCCTTCCTGGGCATGAGTAGTGACATGGGTTAAATGTCACTTACCTCTGGGTGAGACCTGGGTGCCACCCAGAGTGACTGCTCTCCCTCTGATCACCAAGCAGTTAAGGCGAGCACTGGCTCGCGAGACAGAGTTCAGCTAATTACATGTCCCAAGGGGCGCTGGATTTTGTGGGCATGTGTTCTGCATATGGGGCAACAAGTCCTATTCTATGACGTGTGCTGTTGAAATCTCTCTGCAGCCAACGTTCAGGCTGGCAGATGGAAGAAATTCTTAAAGGTTCTATTTCTGGCTTTCAACATTCAAAGAAATACTGTGCTCCCACCTCTTAAAAATAATTGGTTAAGCACCAAGTTTTATTCATTGCCACAGTCATAAATAAAGAAGTGCTAGACCACATTATTCACATCTAGGGTGCTGATAATAATTCTAACACGCAGGAAAAAGGATTATTGATGTTTGGGAGGTCTTTCTTTTTGCTTCCCGCCCCCCCTACTTTCCTTCTGTCCTCAAACCCCACCACTACCCCCCAGCCAAGAAAAGCCTTGCTGATTAGAGTAACATGAAGAGGCTCATCTCTGAAGTAAAATTAAACATTACTCTTTTCCAAATCAAGAAATAATCTCAAGACTAAAATAAGAAAGTGCCAAACCAATTTAGCATTTGATTCTGAGGAAGATTTCCCCTAGAATCTTGGATGGCAGAACACGAAAGGGAAGCCAATTAGCTTGTGTGAAGCCACGCTGACTTTGAGCAAGCTTGCTCCAGAAGAAATGCACCCGGTAAGAAGGTACGTGGGAGCCAAATCAAGTGTCATCAGGGCATCTTCCGGTTGGTGCACACAGACGGCTTCCTACCCCTTTCCCGCTGGCAAAGTAGGTGAGCGCAGAGCAGGAAGAAATACGCAGGGGTGTTGCAGATACACAGCACCGGCACTGGTTCACGTTCGCTGAAAAACGATGGCTCCCGCACAAGTTCTCATGCGTGGGTGTAACTTAAACACAACCCCGCCTAATGAATCACTCCCTGGAGAGCCAGAAGGGGCTATTCTAGGTACGCTGCAGGCGTGGAGGAGCGTGCCTCGCTGTCTCCTGACTACGGGAGAACGCTGTAACAACTCCAGTTCCTAGAGAGCCATTGTTAAATTCTCTTCGGAGCTGAGGGATTAGCTAAAAATAAGCTGAGGGGACAGGATGAATTTGCTTTGTTATGGTTGCAACTAGGGTTTGTCGGCCCCTCTGGGAATATGGGTCACTGACGTCTACTACTGTTCGATCAGAGTGCAGCTCTTCTGCTTTCCCCAAAACTGGTGTGGAGCAAGCAGGAAGGGCACATTCACAGCCTGCTTGAGTCAGGGGGGCTCTGCTGCCAGGAGGAGCTCATCTTTCTTCCTGATGCTGCTGGAACGTTGAAACTGGCCCAAGGGGGATGACACGGGAGATGGTGCTGAGACGGAACTCAGGGGATCCAGGTTCCAATCTCACCATGCCCCCATGGGCATGGAATGCTTGCCTGGAGCCTCAGTTGCCTCTAAAATGAGCAACACATCTCTGAGTTGGAAACTACATTGAGGAACCTTAAAGAGAGTGTGCTAAGTAAGATAGTCCAACCACAAAAGGGCGAGTGCTGTATGATTCCGCTTTTATGATTACCTAGAATAGTCAGACTCCCAGAGACCAAACGGAGAATGGTGGTTGCCAGTTTCTGAGGGGTAGGGGAGTGGAGAGCTGTTGGTTGATGGGTTTCCAAGTTTTAGTTTGGGAGGATAAGAGAAGTTTCAGAAATGGATGGGAGTGATGGTCGTACAGCAGTATTTAGGATCAATCTGAACTACATAGCTAAAAATGGTTGAAGTGGTACATTTTGTGTTATGTATGAAAGTGTTAATCGCTCAGTCGTGTCTGACTCTTTGCAATCCCATGGACTGTAGCCCACCAGGCTCCTCTGTCCATAGGATTCTCCAGGCAAGAGTACCAGAGTGAGTTGCCTTCCCTTCTCCAGAGAATCATCCCAATCCATGGGTCGAACCTGGGTCTCCCACATTGCTGACAGATTCTTTACTGTCTGAGCCACCAGGGAAGCTATGTGTTATGTATATTTGCCACAGTTTTAAAAAATAAAAAATGAAGCAATTATTCATAACATTTGCTCACAACATCAGGGGTCTCAAACTCAAACACCCATAGAAAGAAAGAAAGAAAGTGAAGTCGCTCAGTCATGCCCGACTCTTTGTGACCCCATGGACTGTAGCCCACCAGGGTCCTCTGTCCATGGGATTCTCCAGGCAAGAATACTGGAGTGGGTTGCCATTTCTTTCTCCATGGGATCTTCCTGACCCAGGGATCGAACCCAGGTCTCCTCCATGGCAGGCAGATGCTTTACCATCTGAGCCCCCAGGGAAGCCCAAACATCATGGGCCCAGGCAAATTGTGTAAGTGAATGAGTGAGTCCTATAACTTGCTCAATGCCCATCGCCCCGGAGGGGGCAACAGCTCCCCAGCCCAGCCAGGACACACCATGCAGGAAGGTGAGTCGGTATTTCGAGAAGAATGAAAATTCTGGATATTTAGGTGAAATCTCTGAATTCTTCAAATTGGCAACTAATTTAAGAAAATTTTTAAATCCTCAAAACTGTGAGCCAAACAAAATACATCTACAGTTTCTATTCTGCCTGCAGACTCTTTCTCCCCCTGTGTAGGTGACCCCAATGTATCATCTGGCTTCCTTTCTTCTGTGCATCCCAGCCCCACTACCCTCTCAGTAACACACTGTGGCCACGACAAGCTGTATTGGGGTAAGTCTCTGGACTTTCCACGCCGTGTGCCCATGGAAACTCAACCAGAATGTGGCAGAACAAGCAGGATATACGTCACCAATAACAAGCAGGTAAGTTGGAGTCAACACTGACGGCTCTAACAGAGTCCATCAGAGATGTGGGGGTACTTATATGCACAGTCTAGCCCCAAACTCTACTAACTCTTAGGATTTCTTTTTAACTTTCCTTGATGGAGGCCTAGTGAAATAGACCCTGACTCTCCCATCACACTTGATGCCTTGCATCTCTTGATTTCTGCTTTGAAACTAATCAACTCCCTTGCTACATCTGGTGTCCAGTCTCATTACCATATTCAGAAGTCAGATGATATCATGTATCTTTCTTAATTTTTGATGAGTGTGGAAAATACATCCCAGTATATGAGACCCCAAGGTAAAAGGATTTTATGTTATCAGAGTAGTAACAGCTATATAGATGCTGGAGGCTGCCTTACTATATTTCACTTATAAGCCCAATACTGTAACTGGCAAAAGAACATAGGCAGTGTTCTGCATTTGCTAGCAGCTTTATTTAAAGGTGGGATATTGCTTGCAAAAGTAGACCATTTGGAGACGTGCAAGGAATATACCACTAATCACCTGCCAGTATCTTTCTTGCTTATACCAATTCTGGTAGCAAAAAGGAAAAATTGGGGCATTTCCTTAGGCAAGGTTTTCTACAATTAATTCTCAGTGACAGCACATACTTCCACTTGTGAGAAACCATCAAAAGGTTCTTTTTGAGGTGATATGTTCTCCCAAAGTGGGGAGGCAGAAGTATTGCTTAGATGAACAGATCTGCATTCTCGGCAAATCCTGCTGGTGGTGGGAAGCTCATGGCTCTGTATTCAATGAGTCTTTCTGCCTGCCTACTCCTGTGGGCCAGTGTGACCTTATGCTCAGTGATTCTTCATTCAGCTGGAAACTTTTTTCCAGATAACTTCAGTTTACCTCTTTGAGAGGTAGCAACTTCCTTCCTAACAGGGTGTCATTTTGTTGGCATTTATGAAGGGCTTACTGTGTACCAGACCCTGTGCTAGGAGCTGAGCTGTAATGATGTTCTAGCGAGGGCAGCAGAGGACTTGTCCAGAGTCTGTGTGAATGACCGCTCTGCCCTGAGCCCCTTCCCTGCTGTGTGGGTTCCTGTGAGACTCGCGGGTACCACTCTTTCCTGAGAGTTGCCTTCAGTTGATGGGGTCTGCTTCTCCTGATCAGCGAGACCCACCTGGGTAGCCCAGAGCCAAAGAATAATCTGGAAAATCAAGAGGCCAGCCCCTTGGCATCGAGGAGGGGAAGGGACACCTCTGTGGTACTGACTGTGCCCCAGAGGTCTCTATGTCCCACCCATCCATCCTGAATCAGGCCAAGGCTTAGCTGTGCCTGGGACCACAGTCTCGTGTGGCCATCCCCCTTTATCCTGCTTCAGACCCATACAGGTTTTCTGAACGGTGCTTCTGCAATAAGCCACAGGGCTCAGACTCTGATTCCAGGGAACCCAACATGTGACAGGTTATGAAGATGATATTTAATAGGAATCTTCATGAAATGTTATACTTTCCTTTTGCCTTTTTAAGCAAAGAATCCGAGTATATACGTTTTCAGGAGAAAATATTTGCAAATCACATATCTGATAAAGGCTTAATATGCAAAATATATAAAAAACTCATAGAACTCGGTAGAAAAAAAACAAAACCAACATGCCTGAAAAATGGGCAGAGGCTCTGAATAGACATCTTTCTAAAGAAGACATGCAGATGGCCAACAAACACATGAAAAGATCTCAGCATGACTAATCATCACAGAAATACAAACCAAAATCACAGTGAGATATAACATCACACCTGTTAAAATGGCTGTTATCAAAAAGACAAGCAATAACAAGTGTTGGTGAGGAGGTGGAGGAAAGGGAATCCTTGTGCACTGTTGGTGGGACTGTAAATAAGTGCAGCCACTATGGAAAATGATGTGGCGATTCTTTAAAAAAAATCACTGATAAAATAGAACTACCATGTGATACCTCTAGGTATTTATCTGAAGGAAACAAAAACACTGATTTGAAATTATACATGAAACCATGGTGTTCACTGAAGCATATTTTTACAATAGCCAAGATATGGAAACAACTTATGTGTCTGCTGGCGGATGACTGGATAAAGAGAGAAAAAAACGTGTACATACAACACAGTGAGTACTATTTGACCATAAGAAAGACTGGATCTTAGCATCTGCAGCAACATGGATGGTGCTAGAAAGCTTATGTTAAGTGAAATGTCAGACAGGGAAAGACAGATACTTATGTCACTTATATGTAGAATTTTAAAAACAAAAACCCTCCCAAGTTCGTAGATACAGAGAATAAATTGGTCATTATTAGAGGTAGAGGTGCATAGTAGGCAAAATGGGTGAAGAAGGTCAAAACAAAGAAATTTCAGAAATAAATGTCATGGGGATGTAGCGCATGGCATGGTGACAAAAGTTAACAATACAATATTGCATTTTTAAACATTGCTAAGAGAATAGCTCTTAAAAGCGCTAATCACAGGAAAAAACTATATGGGGACAGAATTACTGTGGATGTCATTTTGTGAATCATTATATTGTACAATGAAATTAATATGTTAAATTATACCTCAATAAAATATACAGAAATATAATTTTCATATTTTTGAGTGACTTCCTCCTCAATGAAATAGGGGCATTGAATGAGACATTTTCCCTGCCAAATCGTATGTGTCTTTGACTTTGTAACTATGAACATCACTTTGGGGATGGAATGGAGACAGACAGACTTGGGTTCAAATTCTGTCTCCACATCTAACAGCTGAGGGTCCTTGCAAGCTGTTTGTCTTGCTGAGCTGCAGTTCCTTCATCTGCTGAAAGGGAAGTGGTGTCCAGCTCAGCGTTGTAGTGAGGACTAACGAAATAATCTGTACTGAAGCACACAGGGCAGTACCTAGCAGTAGATCATAGCTATTATACTAACATCTTACTTCTGTATTAAAACAGGGACATCTCTACAGGCTTATAAGACACCTTGCCCTGTACCACACGGTCCCAAGCCACTGTGCTCTTTGAGTTGTTGAATTTGTTTCTCCCTGTGCCATCAGGTTTTCAACTACCTGTAACAATTCTTTCACACGTTTGAATTTTCTGACTCCTCTGCTACAGATTGTAGAAACCCTCGAATCAGACTTATTAGCTCTGACTGGGTTTATTATTAATAACATTAACATCATTATTAGATTCCTTGGCCTGTCTGAGTTGTCTTGTGGTAGGTTGTAGTTGGGCAGTTTTCAGCAAGACCATGGCCACATAGAGCTTTCAGATGATGCTGGGACCATCTATCAGTCTCTAACAGCTATTCCAGGGCCAGCAGATAGTAGGGATCCAAGAAATGCTAGTTAAAATATGCTCTTAAGGGTTGAAAATAAAATGTAAGTAAAGAGGCTCAAAATGAGGCCCTAAACCTCTGCTACAAAATCAAGTCCACACTTTTTTTGTTCCGCATGGTTGAAGCTTCTGGTTAAAAGATTTTGTGATCAAAAAAGGTTATATTACATAAGTGGACACTGATAGAGGAAAAGAGAAAGTGAATTTTATCTCCCAATTAATACAAGAGCTAAGAGGCTGAATGCTAAAATTCTGCTTTTCTTTTCCACAGTCCCCACGATGGGCAGAGTGTCTTAACATTACGGGCTTTGCAAACAATAGAGAAACCCAAGGGAACAGCCACATGGTGTTTGCTCCCTGTGGCTCCTAATCACCCTCCTGCCATTCTCCTTTGATGTCTTCCCTGTCCATTTCCCTAAATGACACAGATCCTCCTGGCTTGCTCTTGGGCAGAGATGTCTCTTGCTTTTGGAGAGTAGACAGGAGCCAGATGAGAGAAAGCAAGGATGCTTAATCAGCTGTCTTTACTGCTCAGGCCACCAGGCAGGAATGGGAGGGAACATGGCCCCTCTGAGATCAGACTCTACAAAGTGCTGCAGGGGGACATTTTGTTCGCACGACAGTCAAACTGGTTACACCCTGCCTGACCCTAGGACTGCTGGCTGGGAGCCCGGGTCTGGCCCTCTTATCTGTCTAACAGGAGCCTACAGGGCAAGAGTCCTTCTTGGCTGCCTTTAGGCCTAGTAGGGAAATATGTTTCTTCCTTATCTTAAAGGTCCAGCAACTTGTGTGCAAAACTCATCTGCCCAAAGCTCAGTGGAAATGGAGGCATCTCTTTTCAAAATCATTACCACACAGGGTCCCCGAATCCAGTGGCCCTCAGCCTTGTAGGCCCTCAGAATAATCCTGGGTCTGGTGCCCAGGCTGTCCCCCAAACCAGTTAGCTCAGAATCTCTAGGGGAGGGACACAAGCGACCAGTGTTGGAAATGAATTGCCTTGGATGAAGATCCCCGCAGAGAAGATTAAAAGATTTCCAAAGACTGCGCTCAGAGTGGAGCAGAGAGTGTGACCTTAAGATTTCTGCAGGACTTCCCTGGCAGTCCAGTGGTTAAAAATCTGCCTGCCAACGCAGGAGACATGGGTTCGATCCCTGGTCGAGGAAGATTCCACCTGCCTCAGGACAGCAAGGCCCCCGCGCAACAGCTACTGAGCCCACACGCCACAACTCCTGAAGCCTAGGCACCTTGGCGAGCTCCGCAACCAGAGAAGCACCGCAAAGAAGCATGTGCACGGCAGCTGGAGAAAGCCCCGCACAGCAGTGGAGAGCCAGAGTAGCCGAAAGCAGAAACAGACAAGTAGAAAGATTTCCGAAGGCCCCAGGGCCGGAGCAGAAGAAACTTCTACGTGGCGTCAGACTCACGGGGCTCGGGCGCGGGCCCTGCCACCTACTGCCTCTAGATCTTGGGAAGCGAACTCTGGGCTTCGGTTTTCTCATTTATAAAATGGGTATTGTGCAGTCGATAATACATGGAAAATGTCAGTACGTAACAGGTATTCAAACAGTAGTCATTCTTAGACTCACAGACTTAGAAAGCAAACTTACGGTTACCAAAGAGGAAAGGTGTGGGAGGGGAGAGGGAAATTAGGACTTTGGGATTAACATACACACGCTGCTGTATATAAAGTAGATACCAACAAGGACCGATTGTGTAACACATGGAACTGTACTCAGTATTCTGTGATAACCTGTGGGGAAAGAACCTGAAAAAAATGAATTACATAGTATAACAGAATCACTTTGCTGTACACCCGAAACTAACGCAACATTGTAAGTCAACACTATTCCAATATATAATAAAAACTGAATTCGAAAGTAAAAGGAGGCTTAATAAGAGGCTATATACATGTGGATATGTGTGTGTATATATATATATGATAGTAGTTATTATTAACACAGGCAGTGCTTCCTTACCCAGATTGAGCTCTTTTTTTTTTTTTTTTTTTTTAAACAGGAAGCTAATAGCAGTTTCATTTAAAATAACACACATAGGAAAAAAAATCAATCAAACAAAATTCCATCAAAAGGAGAACAGGCCATCAAAAGGAGAATGCCGCCTGGGCATGGCCTGGCATGCGTGGCGCACCCTGCCACTCGCGGGAACGGGGCCAGTGCTCAAAGTTCTTCCTCCTGAGACACGAGGTGCTGCGGGGAAAGGCAGCCGCCCCTCCCCACACGGGTCCCGCCCCGCACTTTTGTAGGGAACCTGGTGCTGAACCATTCACAGACGACGACCTGCTTCTGGGTCGAGATTTGGAGCTCCCTCACTGTAAAGAAGTAATAAAGGTATGATAAATATCTTTTAAACAATATATAGAAAGGAAATAAATACAGAAAAGACCAAAAAATAGAATTTAAAAGATAAAATAAAAAGGAGAATAAATAATTCAGTTTTGATTCCACACAATGGAATAAAGATTAAACCACTTCCCTGGTATAGTTCCCTGGAAAGGTTACCCACTCCAGCATTCTGGCCTGGAGAATTCCATGGACTGTTTAGCCATGGAGTCACAAAGAGTCAGACATGCCTGAAAGACTTTCGAATGGGGTTCTCAAGGCAAGAATACCGATGTGGTTTGCTATTCCCTTCTCCAGTGGACCATGTTTTGTCAATCCGAAAGGAAATCAGTCCTGAAGGACTGATGCTGAAGCTGAAGCTCCAATACTTTGGCCACCTGATGCAAAGAACTGACTCGTTGGAGAAGACCCTTATGCTGGGAAGGACTGAAGGCAGGAAGGAGAAGGGGAAGACAGAGGATGAGATGGCTGGGTGGTATCACCTACTCTATTGATGTGAGTTTGAACAAGCTCAGGGAGTTAGTTGGTAATGGACAGGGAAACCTGGCCTGCTGCAGTCCATGGGGTCACAAAGAGTCAGACACAACTGAGCGACTGAACTGAACCCCTGGAGTGGGGAGGGTACAGACCAAGAGAATCACGAGAGGAATATACATAACGCTTGAAGAGACCTCTTTTCCTTGTCTTTTCTACACTTGCAAGCCTTTCTCCATTTAAACTGGGAAGGAGGATTAGGAAAAATTGAAACTGTTCAAGCTGATACTCTAGATACTCCAGACTTTCTTTTCTGCTGCATACTTTTTGCATTATTTTCTAGTCGAACTAGTTAACAGTCTTTTCATATGTTCAAAGGCAGTGATGTTTTCATGGCATGACAGGTAATTAATTTTCACAGTTCATTTAACTGACAAAAAAAAAAAAACCTGTGTGGAGGCTACAGAAATTGTGATAGAACTTTCCCTTGCTGTTCTAGTCCTCGTTTTACCCTCTCTTAGTCAATCATGTACCCGAAGAGTGTGTTTCAACAATTGAGAGGAATCTTTCCTAATTTTGTCATGCTATATGAAATCGCACAGTTGTAACTCCCTTAGATGTACAAACAGTCCCATAAAGTTTTCAGAGAACACTTAATATGCTAGAATTAAGGATGGTCTGTGGCTACCCACAAAAACTGGTACTCATCTAAACTCGGCTGCATAAGTAACATTAATTAAAAGCTTATTATATGCTTGGAACTGTGCTGAGTATTTTACTTGCATTATTTCATTTAACTCTCTCAGCAACTGTGACATACTATTATTATTGTAAAGTAACTATATATCAATAAAAACTTATTAAAAATAATGATATTATAACGATTCTGATTTGACAGCTACAGACACTGAGACCCAGAAAGTTGATTTATTCAAGATCAAAAGGAGAACTGGGATACAAACCTATACCCATCTGATACTAAAGTCTAATCTTAAGACTTCATTGTTTACAAAAAAAGGCTTTATTAAGATATGATTAACACACCATATACTTCAACCACGTAAAGCATGCAATTCAATGACTTTTACCAAACAGAGTTGCATAATCCTCACTACAATCAATTTTAGGACATTCTTGAAAGTGAAAAGTGAAAGTGTTAGTTACTCAGTTGTGTCCAACTCTTTATGACCTCATGGGCTACAGCCCACCAGGCTCCCCTGTCCATGGGATTCTCCAGGCAAGAATACTGGAGTGGGTAGCCATTCCCTTTCTCCAGGGGATCTCCCCAACCCAGGTCTCCTACACTGTAGATGGATTCTGTCTGAGCCATCAGCAAAGTCCAAAAAGAAATTCTGTATATTAATTAATGAATGGATAAAAAAAAGTCATTTATACAATAGAAGGTTATGAGGGAAAAAAGAAATGAAGTTCTGAGGTAGAAGATTTGTTTGTTTTTAATGCTCCTCTTTTTGGTATCACATCTAAGAGTAACGATACAGTCATGTGTATTATACACTTGACAGTTGGTGGCAGAGTATATTTTAACTGTTATGACCACACACGCTCACAAAAAGGAAGGAAATCAGTGTGAGGTGATAGTCTTAACTAACCTTCCGGTGCTCATCATTTTGCAATTTGTACATGTATCAATGTACCTGTACACCTTAGACTTACACAGATTATACATCAGTTCCATCTCAATGTCTTCCCTTCACCTGAACCTTCAGTACTCCAAGGTATCACCAGTGTTAGCCAGGCCTCAGGGGAATCCTGTCACTGTCATGTATTAACTGCTCCACTAGAGCCACAAGTTGCTTAAACTCAAGAAGGCTTAGTTTTCTCACCTGTGAAATGGGTATCACTTTACACAGATAGTTGCAGTGGGTTACAAATAACACTTCTAAGCACCTGCAATATTGCAGGGACTTGATGGATGAGACTGGACATTGGCTCCTGCCATAAGGTTACCAGATTTCGTAAATGAAAATACAGGATGCCCACTTAAATCAAAATTTCAGATAAACGACCAAATTTTCTAGTTTACCTAAATATTCTAACTTAGCTGAGTGTTCTGTATCTTACCTGTCAACCCCGGTGGTTTTTTTCATCCACACCCCAGTCTGCACAAACCTGGACCTGTTCCTTTGTCTCTTCTCAGATGCCTTCCACTCTACTTTGCTGAAACCTGCCACCTGTTTGAAGGACTGGCTCCTCTCTCTGGAGGTCTTCTCTGGCACCCTCAGAGCATTGCTTTCTTCTTTCTCTCCACTCTCAAAATGCAGAGCAGACTGATCCTGCATCACTTACCTGCTCCTACTCTGGACATGTATATCCTGTGCCTTATTTCCCCTGGAGCTAGAAGCTTCCTGAATCCACACACCAGACCTGAAATGCCAGCTATGCTTTGCATTCAAGAGGTGCCCCATAGCTATTTGTTAAATGAAAAAAATGAGACTCAATTGTTCCAAATCAGAGTTGCTTTCTATTTTCATTTTCAGAGTGGATTTTCCCTTTTAAGTCTAGAATCTGGGCACCACTGCCATCTGGGGCTTTTAAGAGACTTAACTGAACTCTTCCAATTTAGGATAAAGGGAAGAAATGTTAATCCTTTTCTTCTCTGGACAACGAAATAGAGTTTGGCTGGTGGGAGGCAGGGGAAGACTCTGGACAAGGAAACGAGAGTTTTGTGGGGGCGGCGGGGAGGAGACTCAGCACTGGCAAACCACTGGTTACAAAATGAAATAAATACAGCGTTAAATGAAAATGTCTCTGTGTGAACAAAGTTCTCTTTTCTTGCGTGCACAGGCAGACTGATGTATTCCAGCATCTGTCTGAGTAGGCTTGTACTGAAAAGCAGAAAAATGAAATCTCCGGGGCGCTATTTGCTGAGGGATTTGCTCCCCTTCTTTGTCTGTTCTGACTAATCCCAGAGTGGCTGAGAGCTGCCTATTTTGTTTCTGGGTTCAGGCAGAAGGGAGAAATGTTTTCCAAAATCGCCCGTGAGATGGCTGGGCTCCCTGAGACAGGATTTGAGGAAGGACAAAGGCATCGTGTGGGCATTTTGTGAAGGGTGTCTGGCCGGGGGCTGTCGTCGGGAGGCGTCTGCGCCCGCCATTTGCACATCTTACGGTAATCCTCCATTGACCGCCGCCTGCGCGCCTTCCTGCCCACTTAGACTGTCCCTCCCCGCTGGGCCTTGATGTCAGGCCCCTATTTTGCTGCTCTAATTCAATGGCTGCTAATTGGCTGCTCTGCCGGCCTAATGGCTTCTTCCCAACTGCAGAGCTGACATTTACTCACTTGATTTCCACCCCTCCCTGTGCTCTCTGGCCTCCTTTGTGAGCAGAGCTTAAATTAGGCAGGATTTTCAGATCCAGCACCTTTTTATATTCCAGCTTGGGCCTCTTTTTCGGGAGGAGGGATGGCTAAGTTGAGAAGAACCCTGGAAATAGACCTTAGGCTGGTCAATCCTGGCACCTGCAGATAAACCCAGCTTTGTGACTTATCTGTATCTCAGGACACCAGCGGACTCTGGGCTGCCTTCCTTTGTTTGCTCTTTAACCTGGACCCAGCCTGCTAATTTCAATTGGAACTTGCTTTATTTCATCACCTAACATCAGACTGCTGCCAAAAGACCCAGTGCTCGTTTTCATCATTGGCAAGGTTTGGGTTGAACATTAGACCCTCTCATCGCTAGGGTTTCACATTCAGAACTGCATTTTAGGGCTATGATCTTAATGGCTATCTTAGCTGTCACGATCCCAGCTTGTCCCCTTTTCTTCCCCGTCCCTAGACATAAGCATCTTTGGAGAGATGAAGGACGTAATCCTAAAAGGATTTCACGTTTGAAACATCTTCAGCGTATCATCATCTTTGCATTTGTCTCTGACTCAGTCTTGTATCCCCAAACAATACAGAGAAGCAAGAAGAGCCAGTGCCCGCAAACATTTGCTTAGAATGGATAGTCACAGACTGAGTTTAAAATTATTCTCGGATTATGAAGTAGGGATATGTTTATTTATGGGCACCAATCCATAGGACAAGCAAACAAGGGAGATGCTGGGGCCGTTTGGCAGCACGGATTCTGTCTTCAGCGTCATCCGAGCAGCTATCCTTCAGGCAAGCTGTCTGCCTGTGGCCTATAATCTGTCTCCAGGGGTCAGTTTTATTTGATTCTTAATTGTATTCTACTTTCAACCCCTCCAGTCCCCTTACACATGTGCTCATGCATACACACACGCATATACACACCCAATGCCTCTTTAATTGGGCTGTAGCAACCTCTCTCAGGCGTTTCTAATGTGGCACACAGTTCCTTCTTGGGCTGCTCTGATGGACAGCTGTCTCCCCGGGCCAGTGTTTCATTAGGTGTGACAGCCTGCAGCCAACCGTCCTGCTCAGGGGCCAAAGTGCAGCTCCGGGGAGTCTGGGAGACAAAGAGCAAGGCAGTGGAGGGGAGATGGCCCCTGGAGGGGCAGGTGAAGCCAGCTGGGAGCAGCTCACTGTCTTGTACCAGACTGTGACGTTAGGAGCTGGGTTAATAAAGGAAACTCGGTTACCCAGGTGTTGCCTCTGTAACTGAGAGATTGACGTTCAAGCCTCAGGAAATATCCAGAATAACTGAGTCTCCACAGGTAGTCCATTACCTCCAAAATCAATGTGGCCCATGTATGGGCACCCCCCTCCCTACGCAGCCCTCCTCTCCCAGTATTCGCTGTCTGTCCGCCTCTGTCTTCATGGAAAGAGATCGGGGAATGAGAATATTTCCTGTGTTCTAGACACTCGTGACTGATGCACTTGTTTATATAAACTCATATAAAAATCAAAGTGTCATTTACACACAATAAAATCCACAGTTTGATGGGGTTTGACAAATGTATACCCTGTGATAATCACCATGCCACCGAGTATAATCTCGTAATCCTCCCTTTTAATTCCCATGAGAGATATTGGTGTTATTGGCTCACTTTTATAGCTGCCAAAACAAGACCAGAAAAATTACCGACAGTAACAATAGCAATGGCAAACACTACAGGCCAGGCACTATTCTAAGTACTTTACTCACATATTACCTCACTTAATCCCCTCCACAACCCCATCAGTCCCATTTTACAGAGGGATAAACTTGTCTATTAGGGCTTCCCTAATAGCTCAGTTAGTAAAGAATCTGCCTGCAGTACAGGAGACTCCAGTTCAATTCCTGGGTCGGGAAGATCCCCTGGAGAAGGGATAGGCTGCCCACTCCGATATTCTTGGGCCTCCCTTGTGGCTCAGCTGGTAAAGAATCCGCCTGCAATGCGGGAGACCTGGGTTCGATCCGTGGGTTGGGAAGATCCCCTGGAGAAGGGAAAGGCTACCCACTCCAGTACTTTGGCCTGGAGAATTCCACGGACTGTAAAGTCCATGGGGTCGCAAAGAGTTGGATACAGCTGAGAAACCTTCACTTTCACACTTGTCTAAAGTCTCACAGCTGAATAGCTGATGGGATTTCTGGGGCCCAGTTGATGGTCTTACTCCAATAGTACCTTCTCCTCAAAGAATAAACAAAATGTTACCCTAGTTAGATTTTCTTTTGCCCAGACAGACAATCCTCCCAAACAGAAGTGCCGTAGAATGGAGAAGCCGCGTGTGCGACATCTCTGCGATTGCCCCCGCTGTCTGTCTTCAAGCTCTGGACCGTCTGCTGTAGCCCATAGGGGAGATGAGGCCTAAAATGCAGCCTTATCTGGCTACCCCTTGGGACACTGCACTTTTCATCATTTCTGCAAGCCATCTCCTCAAGCAAAGTGGTCCAAAGTGCCCTGGAAGGTTGGCAGCCTGTGTCTAACCTTTCCAGCAGTCCTGGGTGTTTTTGAGGGAGCTGCTCTCCTCTGAATGCTGATGCCCACTCTGTGCATAGAAGGACAAAGGTGTAGGGTGGCTGTTTGGGGCTCTAATACCAAAAGGTCAACTCACGCCTCTGCCTTTTACCCACAACCCGGAACAGGGAAACTGGCCATCACTGGGTCAGGGCTGAAGTGGACATGCCATAAAGGTCCTGCCACAAAGGGCGCCGCTTTCTCTCTCCCCTCCTTCTCTCCCACCTGGCAGAGGAGTCCGGGTCCCTAAATCCTCTTGCTGGTTAGTTTCCACGGCAGTCATTGTCTGTGTGTGCGAGTGGTCCGCCCCGCACCCTCTCTTCTCAGAGATCAGGCCCTGGCAGCTGAGGCCCACAGAGGGAGAAGCAGGCAAAGCTGCCGTTGGCTCCATAAAGGGCCGAGGCTCTCTCGGTGGGGGATCACGCTTCCTGAGTGGAGGACTCCTCCCAAGCATTGGAGGCAGCCCTCTGCGTAGGATGTGATCCTAGTGATCAGCCAGAGGCGGCAGCAGGGACTCGCGTCCTGGAGGAAGCCCTGGGATCCTGGGGCCCCTGCTGCCCCCAGCCTGCTCCTCGAGGAGCCCCGGGCCGACCCCGCCCAGGCCTCTCCAGCCCCGTCTCCTTTGTCTTTGGCAGACGATCACCGATACCCTTCTCCCCGGGTCGGGTAAGTTTTATTTTAATCCGTCTCTGCACTGTCACCTCGGCCTTCCCTGCGCCTCTGCTGGGGAGACAGGCAGCAGTGTTAGAGACGGGCTGGCGGGGACTGGGAGGGGTGAGCGTCCCTAAGGGCCTTTCTTCCCCAGCTGGGCCACTCTAGCCTTGCACTTAAAAGTTTGCTCCCAGATTGGACAACACACAACCAATATCCAGAATTTTTAGCTTCTGGTCTGAATTCAGCTCAACTTACTGAATACCAGCTATGTACAAGTTGCTGTGCTTGGTATTGAAGGGATGGCAAGAATGACACACAACACTGGCTCCCACCTTCAAACTGCTGATCGTCTGGTACGTCAGATAGAACCTCTACCCAAATGGTATGTGGACTCTGAGGTCGGCCAGTCTGGATTTCACTCCCTATTCTGGCTCTCTGACCTTCAGCAGGTCACTTAACCTAAACCTCAGTTTCCTCATCTGCCAAGTGGGGATAATACTGACTACCTTATAGGCTAAATTATACACATACATATATATAGAACTATAGTCACTATAATAGTAACTATCTTACAGGCTAAATTATACACATACATATATATAGATCTATAGTCACTATAATAGTAACTATCTTACAGCCTAAATTTTACACACACACATATATAGAACTGTTCACAACACTAATAATCACCATATACTTGTTAACTATTATTAAGTTCATATGAAATTTGAATAGTATGAAATATGTAAAGAGTTTGGAATAGCGCTCTGAATATCAGTGGTGGTTATTATCACGCAAGGCAATTGTAAGTCACAGATAAAATTCTACAGAAACATGGGAAGATTGCTCTTGCCTGCCGGATCATGAAAGATTCCTGGAAGAGATGACATTGAGCTTGAGCATTGGAGAAGGAACAGGATTTCAACAAGCAAGAACGCACAAATGCAGCAGAGAGCAGCAAGCCACGACCAGGCCCTGAGCCTGGCCGAAAGGCTGAGCTGGGCTTCGGGTCCCAGAATCTGGGGACAAGGGCCAAGCTGGGGTGTGACACTGTGAGCTCTGGAGTGTAACCAGCCCAGCCAGAGAGGAGGGGAGTGTGGCACGTGAAAGAGATCCAGGCTGAGAGCCCCGAGACTAAGGTTCAGGCTCTGACTGAGCTTCCAGCTGAACTGGGTGCTCTGAGGCTCATGTCTTCACCTCCCCTGGGTTTGTTTTCTCACCTGTGAAATGGGAATAATAAAACTTGGTGCACCTCTCAGTTTTGCTATAATTACTAACCGTGGCATAGGAAGGTGAATTTATAAATCAGTCTGTAAAACACAAAGTACAAAGAAGAACTAGTGTATCATCGGCAGGGCTCTGGGGGCAATGCAGAGGAATAAACTATTCAACAAGGAGGCTTATGAGGATCACCTAGTACAGCACCTGAGTCATGACGGTAGTTGAATGAATGACCTCTCTCATAACTGGCTGATTGGCTAACTTACTCATTCACTAAATCAGTAAGCGTTCCTGGAGTCTGCACTGCATGCCAGGCATTAGGCTTGGTGATGGGAGAGAGTGGTGAATAAGCAACTCAGGGAACTGGCAGCCTGAAGACGTCCCTCTGCCCGATGCTAGCAGCTTCATCCTGCTGGCCCTCTTCTCCTTTCTTTCAAGAATGACTGCTACTGATCCTTTATTTTTGAGTGATTTTAGGTTCCCAAGGCACACATCCTTCCATGAGTCTTGAGAACGCCTCCTCTCTGCCCTCTGCTGGTGGGGAGTTGTGAGGGCTTTGCAGTAAACAGCAATAAACACCGCGCATTCCTGCTGCCTTCCATCACCCCAGAGAGGTACTAAATGCTTTAATATTTAAAGAGGAATGAATTTGTAATTAAACCTTAACTGTTATATCAGAGCCATTCTGGAGGTTTTCTATTTAAATGCAAATTGAGCCTTCCCGAAGGAAGCATAATATGTGATGAAAGAAGATGGCAAGAGATGAGGAAACGAGGGAGGAGCTGACTGTGCAACGTCCAAGGTGCTGGTGCTGTTGACCTGCTTCCTGCGCACACACTCCCCTGACCCAGAGACCAGGCCCTGACGCCGAGGGAGCCTGAGTCTCATCCCCCTGTTCATGGGGAGGCCCAAGACAGCAGCCACGGGGGTAGGTCCTCACTGGGCCCTTGGGGTCATCTTAGCATCACGCTGGCCTGGGGATGATCCTGGCTTTGGAAGAAAGTATTTTCAGACAGAACTGGGTTTGAATCTAGAATCCTCTTCTGATCAGCCATAAGAGCTTGGGTGGATTTCTGAAGCCCTCTGAGCCTCCAGGCCTTCGTAATGTAAGCAGCTGTTAGTGCTTGCCCCCCTCAAAGCTGCTGTAAAGAGGATGTGATAAACAGAGGAAATGTGCCTGCTAGACAGTAGGTGTCCAGCAAAGGTTACTTTCCTTCCATTGTCACAAGATGTTTCTGTGCCAGCTTAATATGTCAAAGTAAGCGAGAAGCAGGTTGTCAAGAAAAAGGTGGTATCCCTCAGTTTCCCTTTAAAGGGGCCTAAATGGGAGGGCAGTGCACAGACACTTGATGTAAAGGACCAGATAGTAAATATTTCACACTTTGCAGGCCACGCACTCTCTGTTGCAACTATTTCGCTCCCCATTTCAGTGGGAAGGCGGCCACTGACAACACATAAACAAGCGAGTGATGAGCATGGCTGTATTCCAATCTAACCTTATTTATAGATGATGAAATGTGAATTTCCCACAATTTTCATGTATCACAAAACATTTTCCTTTGGATTTTTTCCCCCAACCATTTAAAAATGTGAAAACTGTTCTTAGATCACAATGCCGTACAAGAACAGGTGGAGCCCTGGATGCGGCCCAGGAGTCATGCTTGCTCAGCACCCCCATGCAGGCCCCAGAGTGTCATGAGAGACCTTCACCTGTGATTCGGGAGAGTCTGCACCGAGAAACCCCTCAGAACATGACTCCCGAGGCTGGGACACAGGAGAGCGGTGTCATCCAAGGGAGAAAACAGCCCCCTGGGCCAGGACCGTCAAACACAAAAGGACACACAGGAGCCTGGTCCCTGCTGGGGTGTCCACCCAGGGTCACCACATGAATAGAGGTGTCACTCAGTATACTTCCCTGGTGGTGTCCTGAGGACTCGTGGGCACTGAGCAGGCGGCCATCCTTGGTGACAGGCTAGGTACGGGTGCTCACGTGTTCTCGCCTCAACTGGGCAAGCGGTGCAAGCTCCCAGGGCGCCTCAGCCCTCCCGGGGGCCCACCTAATGAGGACAGGCAGAAGGTCTGATTCACCCCCGCTCGGCCGGCGTCTTCCCCCTGCTGGGCGCTCGTCTCTATTCCGAGGCGTGCACACACACAAAGCCCACTTGCAGCCAGCCTGTCACGCCCTCCCTTCTCTCTGTCTCCAGCACAGAGAGAACACAGGTCGCCACGCCAGATGGCAGCCTTGCTTCTGCAGCAGATTGCCGGTCTCCCATGGGAGGGAGGGTTAAAGCAGGGCACAGGGTGATGCCAGCTCTGCCGTGCCCACCCCGCCCCCAACGTGCCTCTGCCTGGTCCCTTCTCCAGGACCTCTGGGAAGGAGGGTGTGTGTGTGTGTGTGCACGTGCTTGTGTGATGTGGAGCACAGAGGACAAGGAGAGGAGGTGAGGAGAGACACTGCCAGAGGGAAACCACCCTCTTCCTCCATAATGGTCCCAACGAGGGTGGACATTCTTTCCAGCTGGAGGATGAGCCGACCCTGCTTCTCAGGCACCCGTGGGAGATGCTGGACTCCTGGAGGTGGGAGTGACAGCCGCAGGCTGGAGAATGAGGCTGCTCGGCTAACAATAGAAGCTGCCCGAGGCCTGGCAAGAAGGCAGAAGCAAAAAGGGCTAGGCCCTCTGACGGCAGCTGCTCCCAGCTCCCAGCCCTCTAGAGGCCCCGGACTGAGTGCCATCTCCCGCCGGTCCAACCCGTAGGCCCCAGTCCTCGTCCTCCCAGCTCCATAAACAGCCACAGTGCCTTCGATCCCGTTGCACATCAGGTTCAGGCAAAATCTGGGACTCCTAGGGAGGCAGCGGAGGAGAGTCAGGCTGTAGAAAGCCCTTCTCCTAATGTAAGCAGTGATGAGCAACAGAAAAGCAGTAAGTATGATTTGCTAGGTGAGCCATACTCACCTCTGGGCAGGGGCCCCGGCTGAAGACAAGACAACAGCCTCCAGCCTGAGCATTTGTCCTCTCATGAGACAGTTTTGCTGGGAAGTGGGGGCCCCTGCAGGAGGGGAGCAGGCAAGCCTTTTGTTGAGGAAGGCCTTATTCCTGGGACCCGACTGCATGTCCGCTGCCCTGCTCACTGAGAACCTGCCAGCCGGAGAGCCAGCACCCCCCACGGGACCCCCAGTGCATACACACACACACACGTGCACGCCTATGCCTGCCCTGACAGGCAGGCTGGCCCATCTGCCAATCAATCTTTCTCGCCCAACGCCCAGCTGGAGCAGCGGGACTGGTGTGTAAATCATTCAGAGCCCTCTCTTAGCTCTGCCAGGACATGGAGCTCTTTTTAATTAAGAAGAATGGAGGACGCGGCTGGCTCTGGAAATGGCGATATTAACTTACTTTCACACACGTGCACGCCTATGCCTGCCCTGACAGGCAGGCTGGCCCATCTGCCAATCAATCTTTCTCGCCCAACGCCCAGCTGGAGCAGCGGGACTGGTGTGTAAATCATTCAGAGCCCTCTCTTAGCTCTGCCAGGACATGGAGCTCTTTTTAATTAAGAAGAATGGAGGACGCGGCTGGCTCTGGAAATGGCAATATTAACTTACTTAATGGGCATTTAAAGAGCTGTGTTTGAGTGCTCCACGGCTGCCTCCCCCAGCCGGCAGCCCCCAGCTCCTCTGCAGAGCCCCCGGATCCCTGCGAAGTCCTTGCGATCCTCCAGGTCACCAAGGGTATGGGATGCGGCCTGCCCCAGTCCACTCTCAACACCCATCCAGGCCGCGGCCTGGTGACCTGGAATAAACGCATCCATTTTTTTACTTTTAGAGGAGGCACCAGAATCAGTGTGTCTTGAGCCCTGAGTCCTCTGCCTCCTGTTCCTGCAGCCTGTGGAAAGGCAAGAGGCACCCCAGAAATGTCAGGGTCCAAGAGGACAGGCTTCTGTCCTTGGTGCCCAAGGTCTACCAGGAGCCAGCCCCTTAGCAGCAGCGGCAGCTCTCCCAGGTCCCCGGGTCCCTGGCTGAGCTGAGGAAATGAGGCTGGTGGCTACAACAGCGCCAGGGGAAGGTCCCCAGTACGGTCCCTTCTGGAGACAGAACCCTGGGGAGTGGGGAGCATCCACGAGAGCCAGGGAGGCCAGACCTCTGTATGGGTTGCCCCACTCAGAAGAATGTGAGGCTGTCCATTCTAGAACCTCCTGCTTTGTCGCTCTGGTTAAACGATGATTTCTCTAGGGCGTCCCACCCTGCGTGCCCGCTGCGGAAGGACGCTCCAGCTGGGAGAGACCTCAGGCCACTGTCTACTTCCCTCCTCTCTCATTTTACATACACCAGAATAGATATGCTTGGCCCAGAGGTGCACAGACTGGTTATAACAAGATGTGAGCTGAAACAGAGGTCTTTTGACTCTCAGCCCTGTGTCCTTTCTATTTCCAGGACCTCCCAGGAGAGGTGACACCACGGTCTCTCACCTCACCTCACGCTGGTATTTTAATTTTCTGATGCTTCCGGGGCAGGAAATTCTTCCTTTTTATAACTCAGATCCTCAGGCTTTATTACCAGCCCCATTTCCTCTTACAGTTTCCTCAATAAACACAGAGAAGTAGCCGAAGTCTTTCCGAGAAGGCTCCTTCCTGCAGTCTTTATCATCTGATGCATTAAGGAGCAGAGGAATTTGTGCTCCCCAACTCTTCCTTCTAAATTGTGTATCTTGTAAAATCAAGATGACCGCCCTGCCAATGCCTGATCTGTGACCCACTTTCCAATGTTCCGGTTTTACGTAAATGGGCAGAGGTTGTTTCCAGGCAGACAGATGCGCATATAGTGACCCCCATTTTGTCCCTCTAGGCTCCAGGCTCTATGCTCTGTGCTGAGTGTCTTGCTGCGTGCCACGCTCCGTGTACTGCGCTCCGTGCTATGGAGGGGCGGGTAGCGGAAGGAACGCGGCTGACTCAGCCCTCCGGTTGAGGCTGCATGGTCAGGAGGTGAGGCCCGCTCATTCAAGGGCATCCTGAGTGGCCCCAGACTGCCACCCCAGAGGCTGGTGGTGCCGTGGGAACAGACGCAGATGACGGTTGTGACTGCCGCCCTGGTGCTGCCCTGGGTCCACTCAGGTCCACTCGAGCCCTGAATTCTTCCTTGGGGCTGAGCAGGATGGGGCTCTAATAAGGCTTTTCCAAGTTGGGGGAGGGATCGACCCTCCCCTTAGTCTGCCGTGGCCTCTGTCCTAATTGGATGAGTCATCCTCACCCCCCAGCTCCCTGAATCCAGCCCAAGCCTCAGATGAGGAATAAGAAGGTGATTATCTAAAGGAAGAGCACCAGCTGTTCTCCTGATGAGAATACTGTTCAGCTGATGAGAATACTGTTCAGGCTGCAGTGGAAGAGATTCCAGTTCAGTTCAATCAGTTCAGTCACTCAGCTGGGTCCGACTCTTTGCCACCCCATGAATTGCAGCACGCCAGGCCTCCCTGTCTATCATCATCTCCAGGAGTTCACTCAGATTCACGTCCATCAAGTCTGTGATGCCATTCAGCCATCTCATTCTCGGTCATCCCCTTCTCCTCCTGCCCCCAATCCCTCCCAGAATCAGAGTCTTTTCCAATGAGTCAACACTTCCCATGAGGTGGCCAAAGTACTAGAGTTTCAGCGTTAACATCATTCCTTCCAAAGAAATCCCAGGGCTGATCTCCTTTAGAATGGACTGGTCGGATCTCCTTGCAGCCCAAGGGACTCTCAAGAGTCTTCTCTAACACCATACTTCAAAAGCATCAATTCTTCAGCGCTCAGCTTCCTTCACAGTCCAACTCTCACATCCATACATGACCACAGGAAAAACCATAGTCTTGACTAGACAGACATTTGTTGGCAAAGTAATGTCTCTGCTTTTCAATATGCTATCTAGGTTGGTCATAACTTTTCTTCCAAGGAGTAAGCGTCTTTTAATTTCATGGCTGTAGTCACCATCTGCAGTGATTTTGGAGCCCAAAGAAATAAAGTCTGATACTGTTACCCCATCTATTTCCCATGAAGTGATAGGACCAGATGCTATGATCTTCGTTTTCTGAATGGTGAGCTTTAAGCCAACTTTTTCACTCTCCACTTTCACTTTCATCAAGAGGCTTTTCAGTTCCTCTTCACTTTCTGCCATAAGGGTGGTGTCATCTGCATATCTGAGGTGATTGATATTTCTCCTGGCAATCTTGATTCCAGCTTGTGCTCCTTCCAGCCCAGCATTTCTCATGATATACTCTGCATAGAAGTTAAATGAGCAGGGTGACAATATATAGCCTTGACGTACTCCTTTTCCTATTTGGAACCAGTCTGTTGTGCCATGTCCAGTTCTAACTGTTGCTTCTTGACCTGCATACAGATTTCTCAAGAGGCAGGTTAGGTGGTATTCCCATCTCTTGAAGAATTTTCCACAGTTTATTGTGACCCACACAGTCAAAGGCTTTGGCATAGTCAATAAAGCAGAAATAGATGTTTTTCTGGAACTCTCTTGCTTTTTCCATGATCCAGCAGATGTTAGCAATTTGCTCTCTGGTTCCTCTGCCTTTTCTAAAACCAGCTTGAACATCAGGAAGTTCATGGTTCACGTATTGCTAAAGCCTGGCTTGGAGAATTTTGAGCATTACTTTACTAGCATGTGAGATGAGTGCAATTTTGCAGTAGTTTGAGCATTCTTTGGCATTTCCTTTCTTTGGAATTGGAATGAAAACTGACCTTTTCCAGTCCTGTGCCCACTGCTGAGTTTTCCAAATTTGCTGGCATACTGAGTGTAGCACTTTCACAGCATCATCTTTCAGGATTTGAAACAGCTCTACTGGAATTCCATCACCTCCACCAGCTTTGTTCTTAGTGATGCTTTCTAAGGTCCACTTGACTTCACATTCCAGGATGTCTGGCTCTAACTGAGTGATCACACCATCGTGATTATCTTGGTCATGAAGATCGTTTTTGTATAGTTCTTCTGTGTATTCCTGCCACCTCTTCTTAATATCTTTTGCTTCTGTTAAGTTCATACCATTTCTGTCCTTTATCAAGCCCATCTTTGCATAAAATGTTCCCTTGGTATCTCTAATTTTCTTGAAGAGATCTCTCGTCTTTCCCATTCTGTTGTTTTCCTCTATTTCTTTACATTCCAGTTAGCTAGGAGGAAATATCCTGTTCAAGACACAGACCCAGAAATGGCTGGATTTCTGGACAGGTGTGGGCTCTGGTAAGGTGCCTCCCTTGTGAGACTGGCACCTGCTATTCAGGCTCTCTGGCCAGAAGTATGGAAACCTTCCATCGCAAGGGGAAGAAAGCCCACTACTCTTTACAGAGGACCTGCTGTCTGCCCCAGAGCCACGCCTGGCATCTTGTTCCCCGCATCGTGCTAGAAAGTAGTTTCCTTCTTCCCTTTCTCACAGATGAGGAGCTGAGATTCAGGACGTCAGGGATTTATTCAAGGTCACATAGCCGGGGGTGGCCGAGCCAGGATTCAGCCTTGTCTGTCTGACTCCAAAGTCCACACACCTTCCCAAGGCCGCCTGCCTGCAGAGAGAGAACTGCACAGGGACGGAGACGCGGCCCCAGGGGATGCAGGGCGCCGTCCCCCAGCATCGCACCCACCAACTGAAGGGCAAACTGTGTTTCTGAAGACGGAGAAAGAAGCTGCTGCAGCACTTAAGAGCTACACAACTCCCCTTTCCCCTCCCCCAGCACAACTGTGTTCTACACTTGACCGGCCCCCTGAGGCCCTGCACACACATAGGTCACCCCCAGTATGTCTGGTTGGGACTCAGCCTACTTTCCTAGGCAGAGACTGCCCCTCACCAACACCCTCAGCTTCCCCATTACCTACCACAGAGTTCAGTGAAGGCCAGCCCTTGAATATCTAATAAACTCTATTGATGCTGAGTCAGACTGTGCAGTTTCTTGTATGTAAATTAGGCCTGCTGCTACTGCTGCTAAGTCACTTTAGTCATGTCCAACTCTGTGCGACCCCAGAGACGGCAGCCCACCAGGCTCCCTCGTTCCTGGGATTCTGCAGGAGGCAAGAACACTGGAGTGGGTTGCCATTTCTTTCTCCAAATTAGGCCTTAATAAACCCAAAATATGGAGAAGGAAATGGCAACACACTGCAGTATTCTTGCCCAGGAAATCCCATGGATGACCCCACAGTCCGTGGGGTTGTAAAAACGTCAGATTTGACTCGGCGACTAAACAACACCCGAAAAGAGACTTCTTTAAAAATATACTTAATAGTATTTCTGGGGCTAAATACCCCTTCAACCAATTTGACTGATGCATCAATATCATAATAATAAAGGCTCCTGAGTATCAAAGGCTTCATGTTTAGAGACTTTCGTGAACTTCTTCTCCCCACATTCCTACCTTTCCAGTGCTACCTTATAACTAAGGCAAAAACTCAAACAGTATCTACAAAGGAAGAGAAACCCAGACCAATGAACACAAAGTCTGAATGCAAGAAGCATTTAGGCTTCTAAATCCTTCCTCTAAAGAGGAAGACCTTCCTGACAGGTACTGTGGTTACACACTGGAATGAGCTGGTGAGGAATCAAAGGGGATCACTGGAGCCCCCACCTCTGCTTGGCACTGCTAAGTCCCCAGCCTGGTGCACTCAGCCCAGGCATGGAAACGGCAGGTGACTCAGGGAATCCTAAGTGGCGGTTGCTAGGTTACAAGCTTCCTCAGTGTACATTCAGTGTAAGGACTAAAGGATGTCACCTGGCTGCGAGGAACAGCTGTGGGGGAAGGAGCGGGGGCGATGCAGAGAGGCCAGGACTTCCAGAAGAAGCAATGAGGCAGTGGCCTGAAGGCATCCTGTCTTAGTACTTCTCCAAGGGTCTGACTCCCTGGATCCCACAGTCTTCAAAGAGCGTGATGCCTGCAGGACAGGAACATTAGGTTAGAACTGTCCTATTCTGGGAGCTGATTCTGGTCCTTTCCCAGCTATGCTGCCTGGCCCAGACTGTATGGCAACGGGGAGAGGGTAGTCCCTGAAACCTCTGAGGGCCCCTGCTCCTTCCTTCACTGTGATTGGGCTGAAAGCTGAGTGAGAGGAGAGAAGTTTGACGCCCTTAGTAATACACAGTTCTTTCATTTGTGATTTAGCTGGAATACAGTGAAAGGCACTGGATTTGGAATTCACCACCTAGACCCACCCTGAATGGTTCACATGGTCATAAGTCAATTACTTCATTTCACTAAGGCCCAGAGTCTTCATCTGAAAAAGCAGATACTGATACCTGACTGACAGCATTTCCTAGGGTTGTTTTCAAGACTATGGGAGAGCGGATGTGCAAGTTTATTTCAAGTTAGGCAAACATAAAGTAGTATGAGTTTTGTATACCTGCTCACTGAGCTGTCCCAGCTGGGGTGGGTGGGGCCACAAGAAGCCTTGCCTCACTACTTTGGTAGAAGGCTCAGTGGGCAAAAGAGGCTGAAGGTGGACCCACCCAACAAACCCCTTTGAGGAATATGTATGGCTTTCAATACTCTTGATCACCGTGTCCAGATCTTGTGAAGACAGTTTAAGTTGATGGTTGAGGGTTTGTTCCCACTTCCTCTGGGCAGATTGTGACCTCCAGGAAAAAGAGAAATGTTTGTTGCTTCCAGTGAAACTTCATTAATGCAGATTACATTTTTTTGAATTTATGCATTCTTATTAAATAAACAGAACATTACTTTCGGGGAGGGGGAAATATTTCCCTTCCTCATCTCGAATTCTTTCTACTGGTCTAATAATTAAAAGAACACAAGATTATCAGCAGGGATAAAAAATTTAACTCACATATCCAGAGGTCCCATAGAAATGGGACCCCCATAGTGACCAGGGCAGGTTGTTTATATATCATTTTTAGACAAAGTAACAACTATTTGTGAAATTTTAACAAAGGAATTCCTGCCTGGTGTAGCAGACTAATAAAATAACAAAATTTGTTTATACAAATTTCTTAGCCTTGAATTCCCTACCATTCCTCTGGTGGTGAGGTTGCTTTCTCTCCTCTTGGTTTGAGTAGGGTACTTTGACATGGAAGACTTATTTCCCACTTTCAGGGGTAAAGAAGGAGTTCAGAGTGTTTTTCAACATCAATTTTCTTCCTGCTGTCTGTTTCTTAAATAACTAACTTAAAACAGTCAGTATGCCATTGTGGTATATCTTGGGGTGGCCTGCTCTGAGCCCCAGCACAACCATCGTCTATTTTGTGCTTAATACGTAAGTACAGAGAACTCAAACTAAAAAGCAGTGGAATTTCTAAGCCAAGAACTCAAGATGTTAAGATGGGCCTATTGGAAGCTGTGACTTCTGTTTCTCATAGGAAGTCATTTCTCAGTGAGGGGCAAATTTCCTTTTTCTTGGTTTTGTTGACAGTAGTTGTAATAGTTACAGCATTAATGGCAATTTACCAGGCCCTTGCCATGTGTCAGAAGCTGAACTGAACACTTTACAAATGTCTTCTAATCTTTGCAAAAATCTACAGTGATGTATCTATACCATGGAATGCTCCTCAGAAACAGAAAGTAGTGAACTGGTGATATATGCAGCGACTTGGATGAATCTCCTCAGAATTATGCTGGGAGCAAAAAGAAAAAGCCGATCCCAATAATATTCTTTTTTTTGGGGGGGGGGTGGACCATCACTGTGGGATCTTAGTTCCCCAACCAAAGACTGAACCCCAGGACCCAGCAGTGAAAGTGCCAAGTTCTAACCACTGGACTGCCAGATAATTCTCTACACAACATTCTTGAAATGACAAAATTATGGAAATGGAGAAGAGATTAGTGGTTGCCAGGGGTTGGCGAGATAGAAGCAAGAGGGAAGAATGTATGGGTATAAGAAGGGAACATGTATGCCTGAAACTAACATAGTGTAAATCAATTATAGCTCAACATTTTTCTTTTTAAGGCAACATGAAGAGTTCTTGTGGTGATGGGAATTTTCTGTATCTTGACTGATAACTTCCATATTCTGGTTGGGATATTATTATACTATACATTTTGCAAGATGTTACCATTGAGGGAAGTTGGGTAAAAGGTGTTATTTCTTACAACTGCGAGGGAATCCACAATTTATCTCAAAATATAAAGTTTAATCTAAACAAAATAAGGAAACTGAAGTTCAGAGTAAGTAGTTAAATTCTTTTAAGAGTCAGAATTTAAATCCAGGTCTGAGATTCCCAGGCCTGAGTGTTTCAAGACTTGGCTCCGTTCAGGAGAACTGCCTAGCGGGACCCCAGAAGCCTGCATTTCCTCACACCAGGCGGCTCACTGGCCTCGGGGGCACCTGTAACTGCAGACTGCTGTCCTGATGAGGCCATTGCCGGTCTCGAAAGAATTATTTGGCAAGGCCTGTGGGTTGGTGCTTGAGGGCCCAGATTTGGTACCCAGGCTTTCCCTTCCTAAGGTGTGTAAAGGATGATGTGGAAGGGACCACTCGCGTGTTTGCCTTTCCACTTTCGTCTCTGGCTGGCTGTGTGTCCGCCAGACTTCATTTCTCAGTTTCTCTGTGCATGTGGCCATTTCCGGGTGGAGGGTGTGGTGCGATGTGTAAATTACGCGTGTGTCCACAGGTCAGCGGGTACATTGATGGGTGCCCCTGGGTCAGGTGCCACACCCACACAACTCGTTCCTATTAGGTTAAACATCAGATAATACCTCTCCCAAAGCAGAGCCCACTGTTGAGCCAGTCTGTCACGAACTGGGTCTGTGTACTGTAGATAAACTGGGTAATTGGACTCTCCGCCTCCTCACCCAAAACAAACACTCACAAACCGCCCACTCTGCCCTGGAGCGAGTCCCGGCCCGCCATCGGGATACTCGGCTCTAGGGCCCCGCTTTCCCTTAACCGTAGGCAAGGGGGTGCGCGCCTCCCGCCGGGCCCTTCCCTCCCCCGCGGCCGGAGCACCGAGGCTTATGTAAAGCGGCCGCGGGGCGCACGCGGCTTCTCGCACAGGTGTGGCGGCCGCGGGGAGGCTGTGCGCGGGGCCGCCCCCACCCCCGGCTGCAGCTCGGCTTCTCCTGCCGCTGCTCACTTGTTCTCCGCATCCGCCTGGGTGACGGCGGCGCGCGCTGGGCAGGACGGCGCGCCCCCTCCCCTGCGCCCCGCGCCGCTCTCGCGTAATGCGCTTTCCGCGCCCCGCCGCCCGCCGCACCCTCCGGCCTGGCTGTGTGAGCGGCGCGGGGCGGGGGCGGGAGTCGGCGGGCGGGGAGAGTCGCGGGGCACGGGCGGCGGCGCCCGGAGGTGTCAGCTCCTCGCTTCGCCGG
>SJYC01074570.1:0-11831 GCA_006408675.1 Madoqua kirkii
CCGGGAGTCCGCCCGGCGCCCGCGCGCAGGGCCCCTCCCGGTCCTCCGCGCGCCCCCAGGGTCTCGGACCCGCGGGGGCAGAGCGGGGCCGGGGAGACGCCGCCGCGTCTTCCCTTGAAAGTTGGCCGGGGCCGGGGGCTGGGAGCCCAGGAGGCCGCGCGCGGGGCCCCCGCCGCCCTTGATTCGCCCGGCTCATCCCGCGGGGCCGGGCGCGGACGTCGCCGGGCCGCCGAGTCTTGAGGGACCGAGAAGCGCCGGCCGGCGTCGGGGCCCTCGCCGGGGGTCGGGCGGCGGCGGACCCCAGCGAGATGGAGACGGTGAGGGGCGGCGCGGAGTAGCTGACCGACCCGGGCTCGCTCGCGCTCCGCGGGGGCGCGGCGGGCGGGCCCCCCCGGGACTGCCATGGAGGTGCCCACCGTCAAGGACTTCCAGTGGAAGCGCCTGGCACCGCTGCCGAGCCGCCGGGTGTACTGCTCCCTGCTGGAAACCGGGGGACAGGTCTATGCCATCGGGGGCTGTGACGACAACGGCGTCCCCATGGACTGCTTCGAGGTCTATTCCCCCGAGGCCGACCAGTGGACCGCCCTGCCCCCGCTGCCCACAGCCCGGGCCGGCGTGGCCGTCACCGCCCTGGGGAAGCGGATCATGGTGATCGGGGGTGTGGGCGCCAGTCAGCTGCCCCTGAAGGTCGTGGAGATGTACAACATCGACGAGGGCAAGTGGAAGAAGCGGAGCGCGCTGCGCGAGGCCGCCATGGGCATTTCGGTCACAGCCAAAGGCGAGTGGGGCCAGGGCTGAGGGCGGGCGGAGGAGGGGTGGGGGCCCCCGGGAAAGGGGTGGAAGCCAGCCCCGGATGAGGCCACTGTCACAATTACATGGACACTGAAACTAAAGACCCGCTGGCCTGGTTTCATAGGTGGGAAAATTGTGGCTCAGGCAAGTGAAGCGTGGTAAATCCGCATGGTGCCAGAGCTCCACCCCACCCCAGCAGCCTCCTCCCAGCAAGGTGGGCAAGCCGGCCGAGGGGAGAGCCAAAGGGGAGAGCCAAAGGGCACTCTGTCGATACCCTTGTGGATACCCTCATTCAGCAGTCAGCAGAATGGTTGGGCTTCCCACCCACAGCAGCAAATCCCTTGAAATCTGCCTTGCGGGTGCCACCACCTCCAGACACATATTTGGGGTCCTGGGCCTGTTCATGCCATCTTCATACCATCCCCAGGCCCCACAGGGAGGGTCTTGGGACCTGGTTCCAGGACCGTCTCCCTGAAGTCTGCCTCCTAATCTCAGAGGTACTGGTCTCAGAGTGGAGACCAGAACGTTCCTGAGGTTCATACTCCTGCAGCTTCCTGCCCAGGTTCACTAGGTTCTCAGGGCATGCATGGGCTCACCACATAGCTTTATGCTTCTTATCTCAGTTTCTCCAAGCCCATCCTGTCTTTCTTTACCGGCCTGGTATAGCCCAGAGCAGGGAAGGGGCCCTGGAAACTGTCTTTCTAAAACCCAGTTTTATGGGAAATGGCCCAGTAGGAGTTAGGAGACCCCAAATGCAAATCAGACAGGCTTAGAGGTTTGCACCCTTACCTCCTTCTCTTGAAAATTATTTCAGCCGCCTGTCAGGTCTACCGTAGGTCAGAAATTATTATTTCTTGAGCACCTGCTCTGTTCCTGACACAGTTCTAGGTCCCAGGTGGGAAGGAAAGAGCAGAAGATGTGATCCCTGCCTTTAGGAGCCCAGGTCTTACCAATGGAGATCAGACAGAGAAACTCAAGAAGCCCTCAGTGCAGAGTAGCCAACAGAGCCTCCTGAACTCCCAGTAAGAAGGATGGAAGGCCTGGAGGCCCATGGGGAAATGGAGAGGGAGAGGGGAGCCCTTTATCACCAGGCCTCAAGAAGTGGTGCTGAATGGTTAAGAACTAACATTTATTGAGTCCTTACCATAAGTGCTTAATAGGTATTAACCCTTTGACCCTCAGAACTTGTCTGATGAGGCAAGTAGCACCACTGTCCTCATTTTACAGAGAAGCAATGTGGGGCCCAGAGAGGCTGAGTAACTCACCCAAGCAACAGCCTGCAGGTGATGGTCCAGTCTGTGCTCTTAACTGTGGTGCTGAATGGGCTCAGCAGTTAGTTTACTAAAGACGTACATGCTCGTGTGCCATGCTTTATACCAGATGCTGGGGCCACAGATTAACAAATTTCCAGGACCTAACAATCTATTGAAGGAAACATACAAAGGTTATCCCAGTAACAGTGTGGCAAGCAGGGTGATCGCCACAGGAGCCACCACCTTCAGCCCAGCCTTGCAGTTCAGGGACACTGAGATGATTCTGAAAGGATAAGTAAGAGTTGGACGCAGGATTGGTAGTGTGGAGTGGAGGGGCAGGTTCCCAGCTTCAGAGGTATAGGTGAGAACAGGAATGGGAGACACAGAGTGTGCGTAAGGTGAATGTCTCTTTAGCAAGCCCCATCTCCTAGCCACAGGCTAGGGTTTGGATTTCTTTGTTTCTCTCTTTCGTAATATTGGAAAGTAGAAAGAAGTACTCATTCCTGTTATTTTCTTGAAAAATAAAAGCCTCTTAGAGCCAGAAGTGGTGAGGACTGGCCTCTAGTAGACGAACCCCGAGCAGGGATGGGTCCCTGGGAGAAAAGGGCTCTGGGGGTCGGGCTGTGTCCTGAGCAGGCTGCCTGAGGTCCTGGGGTGAGGGGAGCTTGGAGGCTGTGCGGCCTTCACGGTGTGCTGTGTTACCTGTGGCCACAAGCAGTAGAGAAGCTCTCCTGTCCTCGGAGTGCCCAGCTCGCTGCCTGCTCAGAGCTTCTTTCATCCAAAGCCTCTCCTTCTTTCACCCCTAGCCCTATCTCATTCAGTGCAAGCTGCCTCCTGGAGCCCACAAGCTTTCCTGTGTGTCCAGAAGGATGGCCTTCCCCTAACCAGAGAAAGAAAGGGACAGCAGCAGGCCAATGTCCTACACAGTGGCAGCAGGGCTGACCTCATCTCCAAAGGGCCCCTCTAGGTCTCGAGTTCTTGTCTGGGAGTGCCTGGCATCATGCTGTTCCTGGAGGGCATCAGGGGAATACTGTCCCTCTTTGGCATCTCTCTGGCTGCCCAGGAAGGAGAATGAGGGGGACAAGACCTGCAAAGGGTTGTCCAGGCCTGGACTCCACTGCAGTCTACCTCTGGGTATGGCTTGGCATCTTGGGCTTAACCAAGGGCCAGGCACCAAGGAAGGTAAGGCATGTAGGCCTGACGTGGCTTCAGGAAGACCCAGGTTGAGTGTGGCAGGAGCTTTTAAAGGTGCCACCAACCCATTCTCCGGCAGAGCAGTGGTTGGGAATGTGGCCCGGCTTCAGTGCTAGGATTCAAGTGGTTGATAGAGCCTGGCCAAGGTAGCGGCTGGGTGCCATGGGCCTGTCTCACGGTGTCTGCCGTGTTGCCTTTCTCCTAGATTACCGTGTGTACGCAGCGGGTGGGATGGGCCTGGACCTCCGTCCACACAATCACCTCCAACACTATGACATGCTCAAGGACATGTGGGTGTCTCTGGCACACATGCCCACCCCGAGATATGCCGCCACCTCCTTCCTCCGAGGCTCCAAGATCTACGTGCTGGGTAAGGACAGATTGTCTGGCCCATGTTCGTCTCTCCTTCCCTCCCGGATCAGTTCCTGTTGGAAGCAGTGTTTGTATGCCCAGCATATCCTGGGCACTGGGGTTAATGACACTGCCCCCCACCACCGCCTCAGGGAGCTTCCTATGTGATCGAGTAACAGTGAGAAGAGGGAACCCAGCCCCAGTCCCCAGGAGCTTACTCTCCTCCCCACCCTGTGCCCTGCCCTGGCCTCCAGGAGGACGGCAGTCCAAGTATGCAGTCAATGCCTTCGAGGTCTTTGACATCGAGACTCGCTCCTGGACCAAATTCCCCAACATCCCCTGCAAGCGGGCCTTCTCCAGCTTTGTGACCCTGGATGACCGCTTGTATAGCCTGGGGGGCCTGCGGCAGGGCCGGCTGTACCGGCAGCCCAAGTTCCTCCGGACGATGGACGTGTTTGACATGGAGCAAGGTAAGCTGGACACCAGCCCTCGCAACCCACCTCCCTTCTGCCCAACCCCCACCTTACCCCCATCCCACCCATCTGCCCCAGCCCGTTGACCCAGAGGCGTGAGGCTTTCAGAAGTCTGAATGCTCCTCTCCATTCAGGGATACTCTTGGGATCACATTCTTTCATCTGTCCAGGGCTCCCTCTGATTGGCTGGCTGTTTTTATCAGAGCCTTTCCCAGCTGTTGTTCCTTCTTACAACATCCAGCCAGGGCCAGGTGAGGGAGGGCTTTGAAACAGAAGGATGCTGACTGGGACAGCCTTTCCAGCTTAAAGTCTGTGAAGACAGAGGGGGACAAGGTGATTCCTGGTAAGAGCTTATGGTTGCTTGGCCTGCAGCAGGCATGGAGAGGGTAGGTTGAGTGCCGTTTCACACGGCAGGAGGCATTGTACATGTCCTGAGCATACAGGGTAGGTGGAGTCAAGGTGCCGCCCAGGCTGAGAGCGGTTTGGCAGGCGTGCATTTGGCAGGGGCAGTCAGCATCTCATTCTCTCTGTTTCTCCTGACATCGCCCACGCCTGCAGGGGGATGGCTGAAGATGGAGCGTTCCTTCTTCCTCAAGAAGCGGCGGGCAGACTTTGTGGCCGGTTCTCTGAGTGGTCGCGTCATAGTGGCTGGAGGGCTTGGTAAGGATGGAGCTTCCAGGCTGTGGCCTGGTGCTGCGTGGACTCTGGACGTGCATGAGCAGAAGAGGGTGCTGGCTCCTGGCACACTGCCTGCCTACCACCTGATTCCAAAGCGCTCTCTTCCTCCCAGTCTTGATGTCCTGCCTCCGTGGGTGGGCCTCAGATATGGTCTCTCTGTCCTCTTACATGGGGGAGAGAGCTCAGGGAGCATAAGGGACATGCGGAGAAGCACGTGACACAGGCCGGCGAGCCCAGGTCCCCGGGCCCCTGTCCGGGGAGGGCTGGAGGTAGAAGGGACTGGCCTTGGTCCTCTTCTCCCTGGACTCTCAGCTCTGTCAGGGAGTAGGAAAGCAGTCTGATCAAATCAGCTGTCCTGATGAACTCAAGATTTGTTGAATGAGCCCTCCCCGAGATCAGGGATCTTTGATGGTGGTGTCCCACCATCAACTAGGGAGAGATAAGTGGGCAGTGGGGCCCCTGAGAACCCAGAGTTTACTCAGTGTGGACAGATTCCCCGACTTTACCACGCAGGAAAGGAACTTGACATGAGCTAGACCATATGAGCAGCTTTCTTCGTCACGGGCAGGAGAGAGACGGTAGTGTCTAGAAACGTGTGGTAAAAGCAGGCGGTGGGGGAAGAAAGCTGAGTCTTTCATCATGAGGGGATGGAAGGACCAAGAAGGCAGGAAGGCAGAGCGGCTGTTTGACAGAGGGTGGGGAAGGCCTGCGCCCCAGGGACTCCAGGGTGCTGGGCTTCTGCCTATGGTTCCTGAGGGAGGCGGGAAGTGGGTCACCTCCCCCGGAGGTGGAGGGAGGGAGGGCAGGCAGTGGATCACCTTCTGCCTGTGGTTCCAGAGGGAGGGTGGAGGTGGGCCCTTCCCCAGGGCGGGCTGGTGGCTGGACGCTTGGTGAGGCCCAGCCCCTTGCACTTTCAGGGAACCAGCCCACGGTCCTGGAGACGGCCGAGGCGTTCCACCCGGGGAAGAGCCGCTGGGAGGCCCTCCCCGCCATGCCCACGCCCCGCTGCGCCTGCTCCAGCCTCGTACTCAGGAACTGCCTGCTGGCGGTGGGCGGCGTCAACCAGGGTCTGAGCGATGCGGTGGAGGCCCTGTGTGTCTCGGACTCCTAGCTGCCTCTGGGCCCGGCCACAGTGTCCCGGACTGGACCAGCCGCTCTGAACAGGAGTTGGGGCCACTTGCCCGGGTACCAGCTCCTGTCCGCAGCCAGTCGGGTCAGGCCCCGAGGCTCTGAGTGACCTCTCCACCTCCAAACCCTACCAACCCAAGGAAGCTGGAAGACGTGTCTGGGACGCGGCCACCCCTCCTCCCCACTGAAGCCAAGATGACCAGGGCGGGGAGTCCTCACTTGCTCAGGCAGAGAAAGGGATGGGAGCGCCTGCCGCTTCCGCACTGTGGGCTCACCTCTGCCATCTCCTGGGTTCTGACCCAGAGCATGGCTGCTCACCGCTGTCCTTTCCCTGGCTCTGCACCCATCCAAGGGTCTCCTGGGATGAAAAACAGACAAGGGCTGTCCCAAAGCCCTCTTGCCTCTCTTGGTCTCCGTCTCTTCCCTGCTGGTGGCCAGCTGTGGGCCTCCCCTGAACCTCATCTGCTCAGCAAGAATGGTCCTGGAGCTGGAGGCGGCTGGCTTGGGAGGGAAGTCAAATTCACGGGAGCTGGCCCAGGTTGGCCGCCCTGGCCCAAAAGGACCAGTCCCACTTGGAGTCCTGGTGGGAATGTAACGACGTGGAAGGGGCAGACTGCTAGCCCAGCATCTGCTCCCCACCCTCTCCTCATCCCGTTTCTCCTCCGGGCACCCCTCCCGGCCAGAGGCCTGGCCCTGTGCCACTGATGCACCCGGAGCACTTGCTCATTTACACTGTGGCTTCCACATCCATGAAGGGTGGATTCGTTGCACTCCGGTTAACAGCAGCAGCACAATGATTAAAACCTATATTCCTATCTTCCGTGGCACCCTCATGTGGGGGTTGGGTGGATGGGGTCTGGATACGTGGAGGGGACCCCATAAAGTCGTCCCTCTGACGTTCTCAGGCCACATGGCACCCTGAGGGGCCACTCATTCTCGGCTGCTCACTCTGAGAAGGTTCCTCCTTCAAACCACCTCGCCCTGATCAGTCGCCTCACTCCTAGGAAAACAGCACGCTTTCCGTCTCTGGAGTGTTGACACGCCATGGGTGTGCTGGGAAAAGGTTGCACTCGTTAGCTGACCTCTTTGTCAGGTTACTCTCGACCTGACCTATGTCAGGCCTAGCCTCATTTCATTCAGCTCATGCTCATTTCTGTTTTGCCCAGAGCAGAAAGAGAATGGCTCACTGATGTGAAAACGTAAAGGATGTGCCTCCTTTTAGCTGGTACAGCGCCTCTTCCCGATTCCAAGTTGTTTTTAAAAGCTGTGCTAACACCAGGACTACAAAGATGAAAAAAACACCTGCCCTGGAGGAGCTGTGGGGGAGTCAGACAGCACTCACTACGCAAGGGTATTGTGTCTCTTGAGGCAGGAACACCTGTCGAGGGGCCAGGGGGAGCCTCCTAGAGGAGGTAACCCCTCCACCAAACCTTCAGAGACAAGGGGAACCAGGTTCTGGACAGGATGGGGTTTTTCTTTCCTTTCTCTGGGCACCTGCTCTTCTTTACTGGGCCCTGGAAGGACACTGCCACCTGCTGACCAAGCTGTTCCTTCCCACCCTAGCATGGCATGGCAGCGGGTGACCCCTGGTGAGCAGACTGCAGGAGGCCTTCCCCACTGCATCCAGACCCCCGCCCCATTTTAGTTTAGCCCTCTGAAGAGACTGTTAGGAAAGGGGGCTGTGGAAGCCAACACTGTGAGGAATGAATGATACATTAGGGGGAGCATTGCCAAACCCAGCCCTGGCTGCCTCTGGCTCTGCCCTGCCTCCTTCCCTCTCCGCCTCTCCCCAGGAAAGGTATTTACAACTGGGGCCCCTCCACCCTTTCTGATAGGAAGCCTAGTCTGTGTGTAGGGGGCTTTCCAAGCACCCCAAATGGCACCAGACGTGTGGATTGGACTGAGGCATTTCAAATAGTTGGGGTTCCTTGGGGGTACAGCCTGCCCCAAAGGTTCTTCCCATCATGAGAATAGGGGACGGATTGCTGGAATGTGAGGGCCATCAGACTCAAGCTGGTGTCTGCTAGGACTCACCTGTTGGAGTCCACGCTGGGAGGACTGAGGGAGCTCACTGGGAAGCGAGGGAAATAGGGGGTATCAGGAGCACGCATCACAGCTGTTCCCCTGGCAGCTGCAGAGGGCACTCAGTGTCAGGTCCAGTGGCCTGGCGCCAGGCCTCAGCCCCTCTCCACTGGAGCCCTTCTCATCCCCATACCTCTCGGGGTCCCTCCGCTTTCTTGTCTCCACTTCCCAGCCTGTAAAACAACAGCAAGGACAGTGCCATCTCAGCTGGTGCTTCAGTCCTCAGGTTACCCCTGGAGTAGGCAGCATCCTTGTATTTTGCCCTTGAAACAACTAAGGCTCCAAGAGGTTATATAACTTGTCCAGGATCACAAGCTAGCAAAGACTGAACCAAGTCGGACTCCAAAAGCTGTGGCCAGAGCACTGCATTGCCTCAAATGGAGTAGCACCTAGAAAAGGGGAGACAATCAGCTGTACTGCACTATGTAAGGGGCTCAAAATGGCAAACCTGGAAAGATAAAGGCCTGGTTTCCTGAGGAATGAGTGTTTTCTGTTGTTGAGGGAGAGACAGAAGTGTTCTCAAGCCACTGGGGCACAGCACACGCATAGAGAATCCGGGGAAATGCAGGCAGTGCCGGTCTAGGGGCCTTGCATGCCTTGCGAAGGGCTCTGGACTTGATCCACCTGGGACAGGGGGAGGAAATTAAGGATTTTGACTGGAGAAGCATCATGGGGCCTTCTTCTGAGAAAAATGAAGTGAGTAAAATTACCAGGGTATATCTAAGGTCACAGGGACCCACAGATTTCCCCGGAGGTCCAGTGGTAAAGAATTTGCCTGCCAACACAGGGTACACAGGTTCAATCCCTGGTCTGGAAAGATCCGAGACGCCAAGAGCAGCCAAACCTGTGAGCCACAGCAGCTGAAGCCCACGCAGCTCAGAGCCCGCGCTGCTCACAGCAACTGGAGAGAGTGTGCACAGCAGTGAACACAAAGCA
The DNA here is from genome assembly GCA_006408675.1 of Madoqua kirkii. Lineage (NCBI taxonomy): Eukaryota > Metazoa > Chordata > Mammalia > Artiodactyla > Bovidae > Madoqua > Madoqua kirkii. Next base: position 8,888 of record SJYC01074570.1, read on the forward strand.
TGGCAAAAGGGGAACAATAATAACGTCAGGGAGTTCGGGTAGGGAAAAGGAGTCCAAAACGGCAGCGGTAGCTAAAAGACAAGGAAGAGAAAAGCCCGAGAAGACAGAGCAGAGGAAGGTCAGAGGAAGGTCCAAGGACCAGAGTGCGTACTTCAGGTAGAACAGCACTCCTGACTAAGCCCAATTTGCACAGAGCAGGCCCAGGGGGAAGAAAAACCTATAAAAAGAGAAGCCAAAGGGCTCTCCGCACCCCCGCCCAGGGCGCTCTCGAGGCGTGTCTTTGGATCTACGTGCCCTCACGCCTCAAAGATGGATATTCCTGCTATCTTCTAAATAAAATAGAGCTGTAGCACTGAGCTGTAACACTGATTTGTCTAAGAGCTATAACACGGTCTGTCCAAGACCTGAGAGCTGTGACATGCCGAGGGGGCTTTAATGTCCATCTCTCCAAATCTCTGTTGTGACGAGACAAAAACCAAGGAGCATACACTCGCCTGACAATAGTAACATTTTTTTTTTTTTTTAAAGAATGAAGCCCAGTTGGTGCTGGAGTCCTCAGAAAAACATGTGGGCCAAACCTTTCAGGCCTCCTCTGGAGGGAAGTCCGACTGCTGTGCAATCAAAGTGGCAGGAGGGTTTGGGACCACAGGGAGTAGACTAGTCCCTCCTTTCCATTGCTGCTTCTCCCCCAGAATTTCTTTCTGATGATCTCTTGCATTTGATTGAGCTTTCTGGCCCAGACAAAGCTGGGGTACAGGAGATGGGGTACCGTCAGCCTTTTCCAACCTCCAGCTTATAAAAGAGACTAAACCAGCTGTGACTAAACCGAGCGGCACAGCTAACAAGCGATGGGACAGCTAACCAGTGACAGGAAGGAGATTCGAATTCAGCTTGGGGGTGAAGGGGCGTGCAAACCTCCTCTCCCACCGTTCTGAGCTCTGCAGACAGAGATGGCACCCCCCTCCCCACCCCCGCTCCCAGTGTCTGCAGAGCACGACCAGTGCTCAGGTCAAAGGCCTCCAACTCCAGAGAGCTGGAGAAATCTGCTTGGTGAGATCAAAGAGTTGCATGGGCAGGCGCCTCTTGTTGGAATTAAACAACTGCAGAAGCGAAGGCAAGAGGCGGAGCACAGGCAGGAGCTGAAGAGGCGGCTCATAAAAGCACGCAGACAGGTCGGTTGGGCAGATGAGTTTCCTAGGGCTGACATAACAAAACACAGCAGACTGGTGGCTTCAAAAGCAACAGAAATGTAGTGTCCCACAGTTCTGGAACGGGGCGGGGACGGAGGGGTCTCCTTGCCTCTTCCTAAGTCAGAGTGCTGAGATGGCCTGCGAAGTCTTCCTGGGGAGCCTGCTGGAATAACTGGGCCTCCGGGGAAGTGGGGATTTGGCGCCAGAGCGCACAAGGGAGTGGGGGGTGATGTGAGAAAAGCTTGCTGCAGCCCATGCTGACCTGGAGTGAGGATGGGTCTCGGAAGAAGGGCGATGGTTCAGCTCATCCAGGCACGCCCCTCCCTACCCAAGGTGCAGGGGGGACAGGGGTGGGCCCAGGGGGAGCTGATCTCTGGGCAGGGGCCAGGCCAGTTGGCTTGAGAGCACAGTGTCTCTACAGAGCCTGAATTCCCCCTCCGGGTGTGCCCCTTCAATGCTTGAAACTGTAGGCTATTTCTCCAAATATTCCAGTTCATCTGAGCTCAGCAGGCAGGTGTGTGCCTGGTGTGAAGATGCCTGGAGCCCACGCTCCTGACGGCACAGAGCGGAGCACTGAGAATCCCCCGGCCACAGCCCAGAGCCCAGAGTGGCCCTCTTTCCAAGACCAAGAGAGCCTTTACAGATCTGTGCACTTGGCATTTTACCCCAGACAACCTTCCTGTGACCCCAGCCAGCAGGCTCTGGGCCAGCCTGACTCCTGCACACACACATACTCACAAACATACACACATGTGCAAGCTCATACACATATACACACACACACACACATACACACACACCTTTCTCCCTTTTCCCACCTCTCTCTCTTTCATGCTCACACACACCTCAAACACATACCCCTCACTCTAACACAGGCCTGACGCACGCATACATCTTTACACTCACATAATCACTCACGCTCACAGACCGACTCACACACCTCCCTCTTATGCTTCACACTTGTCTCATACCCTTACAATTTAGCTCACAGTCACTCGTGCCTTAAACTCATACCCGCACACCTCAAACACACCTCACACTTTCACACAGTTGCATGAACCTCACATGCTGGTGCACACCTTTTCTCACATGTACTTACACTCTTACACACACCTTGCACTCACACCTGCAGCCCTCACACTTATGCTCTGGTACACCCCCTGGAGCAGGTGCCTGAGGTCAGAACCCCTTGAGTGTGGATGGTGAGTTGCCAGCGCAGGAGCACCTGCTGCTTCGACATCCACCCTGCGCCCCTCCAGAGCCTCCTGCAAAGTTTGCTGCAAAACAGCCAGAGGAATGTTCATGCCCTTGTTTCCCTAGGAGCTTGGGCAAGACTAGGATTCATCAGTTTTACAGGAAACAGGACCCAAAGGCGTCCTGTGCCCTCCCCATTTCATCACGTGCTCCATAAATAGGGGACCAGGTCTTCCCTGAAGTTGAACGGTTCTATGAAGACCTACAAGACCTCCTAGAACTAACACTCAAAAAAGATGTCCTTTTTATCATAGGGGACTGGATGCAAAAGTAGGAAGTCAAGAGATACCTGGTGTAACAGACAAGTTTGATCTTGGAGTACAAAATGAAACAGGGCAAGGGCTAATAGAGTTTTGCCAAGAGAACACACTGGTCATAGCAAACACCCGCTTCCAAAAACACAAGAGAAGACTCTACACAAAGACATCACCAGATGGTCAATTCCCAAATCAATTAGTTCAGTTCAGTCCCTCAATCGTGTCCAACTCTTTGCGACCCCG
>SJYC01074571.1:0-21737 GCA_006408675.1 Madoqua kirkii
TAGCTTATGTGAGTATTCTGTTATGAAACTGGTTGGTATTGAAATACTTATATGTTGTTAGAGTTCTAAAGTGGGGTAAAATAGCATAATTTACTAGTATGCTCAGCATACTGTTGGAAGTGACTGGATTACAGTCATGGTAAATATGTATATAATTGTTAAACATTGAGAAATTAGTACAATTGAAATAATTTGTTATCATGGCAGATTGTAAACAGTTTTAGAAATTTTACATTATTGGATATTAAAGCCATTTAAGAGGTTAAGTAAGCTCCTTATAGTGTTTTTAAAGTAATTTTTGATTTTTTTAAAACTGGTTGGTATTGAAATACTTATATGTTGTTAGAGTTCTAAAGTGGGGTAAAATAGCATAATTTACTAGTATGCTCAGCATACTGTTGGAAGTGACTGGATTACAGTCATGGTAAATATGTATATAATTGTTAAACATTGAGAAATTAGTACAATTGAAATAATTTGTTATCATGGCAGATTGTAAACAGTTTTAGAAATTTTACATTATTGGATATTAAAGCCATTTAAGAGGTTAAGTAAGCTCCTTATAGTGTTTTTAAAGTAATTTTTGATTTTTTTCTTTCTTTTTATACTCTGTACTTTGAAATGGAAATTTCTCTCTCCTTGTAGCCCTTCGAAGCCATCCCCATCGAGGGGAAAAGAAAGGAGATGGGGAACTTTCTTGTATAAATGGTGACATGGAAGTCAGAAAAAGCTGTCGTTCCAGGAAAAACAGATTTGAAAGTGTGAACCAGAGTTTGTTATTTGATCAACTGGTAAATAGGTAAGAATGTTTTTGCAGTAAGCAGTTTCATGTAATTGTTTTTTTTTCTCAAGCCAGTTATGTTTTAAAAAGTAACTTATGCACTGACTTAGCAATCGGTGCAATTATTTAAAAACTTAATTTGAATTAACCTTGGTTAGCTTTAGTCACTTTACTAGATTTAATGCAATTTATGTGATAGCATATTTTTTTCTCATACTTTTTAAGCTCTTGTGCGTAGTTAGATAATACAAAAAGTAATTTTATTTTAACTTCACTACTATAGTCCTTTAATATTTGCTCATTTAACATTTATGTTTTGACAGTTTTCAAGAAACATTAAGTTCCATTACTGATATATAATAGGTATAGTTTTACTTAGTCAAGATTCTGAATTGAAAGTCTTTTGAGACTGCACATGTTGGATATAGCCTAGCTAATTCCTCAGCATCTATGTGCAATGAAACTGTATTCTTCTCAAATAATATATCATTCCTACTTAATCCTTGCAACAGCCTGGAGAAGGGCGATGAGTGTAATTCCTATTTGAAAGGGGAGGAAATTATATTTTATTGTGGTAGTGTCAAATTTGAGTATTAGTTATTATTCATTAAGTACCTGGATCAGTATCTGAACACATGTAAGTGCCGTGCATGTTTAAAATGTCAGTGTCAGTATGTATTTTGTGGATGTCAGTTTCCTCTAATTTCTAAATGTATCTGCCCTTGGAGTGGGAGGTGGGAGAGAGGTTTAAGAGGAAGGGGACATATGTATTTATGCTGATTTATGGCAGGAGCCAGCACAATATTGTAAAGCAATTATCCTTCAATTAAAAATAAGTAAAAATTTTTAAAAAAGAAAAAATGTATCAGTTCAGTTAACCTTATGCTGGCTTTAAACTTTTTACAAATTCTTTATACAGTTTTTAACACCATCTTCAAATAAAAAGATTTGAATTAGTTTTTTTTTGTTGTTGGTACCATGGATCTGATAATCAGTTATTTGTAGTAGTATTATGAATTTAAATATTTGAAGCCGTGTAAACAAAGGTCTTCTATTTGTAAGTTTTATTTTAATATATCATGACAGATGATGTTCTGTTTCTGTCTTTCTTTTCCTTTTTGGCCATGCTGCATGGCTTGTGGGACCTTAGTTCCCTGAACCCAGGCCCTAGCAGTGAAATCACTGGACTGCTAGGGCATTTCCTGTTTCCATCTGTTTTGAGGCATTATCTTCTAATGGATGCTAGTTCATAAGATATTAATTGGGATATTAAGTACAGTTAGAAATTAGATGGCTTAATTATGCTTTGATGAGTTCTTTTACCTGTATGATATAGAGTTTGATCCTGCAATTGTCTAAACCCTAGTTTTATTATGTAATTGTAGTACTGCTGAAGCTGTACTCCAGGAAATGGACAACATAAACATTAGACGGAATCGTCGATCAGGAGAAGTAGAACGGCTTCGAATGTGGACAGATACAGAATTTGTGAGTATGTTAACCTTAGCAACTGTCCCTGGTGGCTCAAAGGGTAAAGAATCTGCCTGCAATATGGGAGACCCAGGTTTGATATCTGGGTCAGGAAGATCCCCTGGAGGAGGAAATGGTAATCCACTCCAGTATTCTTGCCTTGTAAATCCCATGGACAGAGGAGCCTGGGGGCTACAGTTCATGGGGTGACAAAGAGTCGTACATGACTGAGCGGCTAACACAATAACAGCAGCAACAACAACAACCATTGCAAGTTGCAAGTAGTTTTTATTTTGATTGAGGAATTCAAAGAAAGAGAGCAGCATTTGGATTTTCTTGAATTAATAGAATTGTTCCTTTTTTGTTTCCAGTTTACTCTGAGATTTTATTGTTTTCTTTTTTCTTTTATCCATACCTTGCTTGCCACAAGCTTCCTCAAAAGACCCTCTACCCTTTTGCCAGAGAGATCTCCTGGAGAAGGAAATGGCAACTCACTCCAGATTCTTGCCTGAGAAATCCCATGGACACAGGAGCCTGGTGGGCTACAGTCCATGGGATGGCTAAAGAGTTGGATGCAGCTTAGTGACTAAACAACAACATCTTAAAGTACAACTCTGATTCTGTTGTCAACTATTAAGGTTTTTTTTTTTTTTTTTTTGGCTGCACTACGTGGCATGTGAGATCTTAGTTCCCCAACCAGGGATCAAACCTATATCCCCTGCATTAGGAGTATGGAGTCTTAACCACTGAACCACCAGAGAAGTCCCTTTAATGGTTTTTTAATGTGTGCTGAATTAATTAAAATCACCTTAGATAGCCAGTGGGTATTTGCTATATGACACAGGGAGCTCAAACCCAGCGCTCTGTGACGACCTAGAGGGGTGGGATGGAGTAGGAGAAAGTCTCAGGAGGGACGGGACGTATGTATACCTATGGCTGATTCATATTGATGTATGGCAGAAACTAACATTGTAAAGTAATTATTCTCCAATTAAAAATAAATAAATGAAAAAAAACCCAAAACACCTCAACTGGCAAAATATGGTTTCACACTTTATCTTCTCACACATCATTGTCCAAATACAAACACATCATTCTTTCTTTCCTGTCTTTTACTCTTGTTAATACTTCTGGTTGAGAACTTAATGCAGTTCTGTCTTTGTTTCAAGGCTCATTTCAGGTGCTTCCTCATTTTTCTTCTTGTTTCATACTTTATTAAATTCAGTAAGGTCTGTTTTCATTGATCTGTGCCTTACAGATAGATCTTCAATAAATTTTATCAAGTGGGCATGTCCCATTGGGCTAGTGATACTGATGGCTGGGAATAAATTTCATGTTAATATTTGACAGATTTCTCTCTTTAAAAGGAAAACATGGATATGTATTCAAGAGTGAAAAGGCGAAGAAAGTCACTGAGAAGAAATAGTTACGGGATACAAAATCATCATGAAGTTTCCACTGAGGGTGAAGAAGAAGGTTTGTAAAGCACCTTTATGAAATAAATGCTACAAAGTTCAGGTGGGAGGAAAAAAAACATATAAACTACATATATATGTGTGTGTGTATATATATAGTATATTGGTGGATGGGTGATTTTTTACTTTTAGAGGTCTGTATTATATAATTCGGAATGATTTTTGTTCCATTGGCACTTCTGAGTATTTAGTTCTTTCATTTGGAAAAATACCTTTGCTGTACGTTATACATTGTTGTATAATATTGATATTATTAGTGAGCTGTTGGGTAGTCATTAAATGACCTAATCTGATGTAACATTTGCCATGGGCTGATTTGCTTGTTAGTAGGCAAGACCTCTTTTGTATTTAGATACTTTTTAACTGGAAATCTCTGTCCATAGCCACCTAAATCTATGATTATTTGGATCTCAAATTTAGTTATGGACAGAGGATGGTGAAGTTGAGAGAAGGAAAGACTGCTAATACTAATGGAGGGAGCGGTACTGCTTTTTTCTGAGGCCTATCTATCTGAGTTCTGATTTGAAGAACTGTGGCTGAATTTGTCAGGCTGGATTTGGGAGCAGATGAAAGCACATTTGTCTGAGGATTATAAATTGATGACTAGTAAAATCTATAGGATTTACATTTATAGGTTTTAATTCTGTACGTGTTAACTTTCTTTATTAAAATGGATTTTTAGAAGATTTGGTATATTTTAAATGCAGTATAGTTGTTTTTCACTGGGAAATCTTATTAGTTCCTACTATTCGTATAGCTTAGATGGATAAGAATGGGTTTATTTCTCAAATTCTGTAATTAACATATTATTAGTAAGTTTTAAAGAGTTGATATTTTCAATGAAGGTATTTTATTGAGCAAATATTATTGTTGTTACAGCTAGAACCTCTATATTGCTTCCTTTGGAGAAAATCAGTATAGGTGAGACAGATTTATAATGTGATTTTTGCCTTATTATTAACTGAACATCCTTGTAGATTTCCCTGAGGACTTCCCATGTTTAGAATTTTTTCTCACAATAAACAATGCGGTTTTTTTTTTTAAGGTAATTTTTTGAAGTTTTAAGGAAACTTATTTGGGTGCAAGTAATTTAAAGTGTTATTTAGTTAAGTAATATTGCATTTGCTAATTTTCTCATGAGTAAAATGTAAAGTCCTTTGCATTTTTAGTCTCCTGTTTCACTGAGCATCACTGACAGTTTAAATTTTTTCCAGTGCTTTGATATGATTGTGTTATATTGACAATTCCTGTGGTTGAAAAGTTAATCATAAAGTACATTGCCTCTGAGGATCATAAGCTTAAACATTTTCATCAGACTCTCTTTTCTTTTTAACTTTTAATTTTATATTGAAGTATAGCCATTTAACAATGTTGTGATAGTTTTATGTGGCTAGCAAAGGAACTCAGCCATACATATACATGTATCCATTCTCCTCCAAACTCCCCTTCCATCCAGGCTGCCACTTAATGTTGAGCAGAGTTCCATGTGCTATACAATAAGTCCCTTTTGGTTATCCATTTTAAATATAGTAGTGTTTCACCAGACTTTTAAACTGTAAATTGATGTCACATCATAGCTATAGCAAAATCACTTTTTAAAAGTAAAGGATTTATGTATATTATAATTTATTTTTAAATGTATAGCCAGGTAAATTTTAAACTGATCAAGAAATAAACTATTACCAATACCCTAGAAATCTGCTTTCATACTCTCTCCCAATCTCTGCCTGAATTTTTCTACCAAAAATGTAACTAATGTGTGTTTACCTGTTATCAGTGGGCCTAATAAACCATTACACTGCCAACAAAAATTACTCTTGTTATAACATTAGTAATTATCTTTTAAGCATATTTTTTTTGAACTATCAAGTATGTGAGTGCTAACTATTCATTGGTTGACTGGGCATTGAATGGTTTGTTGTAATAAAGTTTTGAATCATATTCTATTATTGCTTTGTATGTCCAAAAAGATTATACAAAAGATTGAAAAGTCATAGGTGAATCAAGAGCTCAATTGTGATAATATTGATATGTTCAGTAGAGAACTATAATATTTGTAGGAGAGGCATTTTCTTTTACATCTGTCTTGTTTCATTTTTAATTGCATTGATTTATGCTGTATCATACCATGTTGACACTTTTAAATGTCACCTGTGTAGAAAGAGTAAAAGATAAAATAAAAATATTCAGTTTTAGAGTAGACCAATCTTTGTAGATTAAAGCAGTTTTTTTTTTCTTTTGTGTGTGGGAAAATAGAATCTCAAGAGGAAGATGGAGATATAGAGGTTGAAGAGGCAGAAGGAGAAGAAAATGATAGGCCATATAATTTGAGACAAAGAAAAACAGTGGATCGATACCAAGCACCTCCAATAGGTAAGAGACTCTAAATAACTTCTTTAGTTTTTGTGGTAGAGTAGCTTATTCTGCTCTGTTCCTTAAAAAAAAAATTAGTGTTGTTGAATTTAAAAGAATTTAAAAGAATCTTACAAATTCCATATATCTTTCCTTATGTATGCTTCTATTCACACCATGACTGAAGGAGTATACAACTGCAATATAGAATTACATAGTGCATCCACATTTTATTTAAATAATCCTAAATAAAAATAAATACTACTCACACTTTTGTATTACTTTGTTGTTCATTGAGTACTTCATTTGCAGCAGTTCTCCAGGGCAAGCCTCTCTGTGTTCCAAGTGGTTAAGTAATTTAAGCTAAAGTCACAAAAGGGCAGCTTAGCCAGTAAGCTAGGTTTGTGTTTCGTTTTAGTCTTGAGAAGGAAACAGGTTATCCTAACACTTTTAAATCTGATGACAAGTATTCAGTTCCATAGGTTCTATTTTATTGACTATTTCCCAGCTCTTGGGAAATTCTATCATGATTGATTTCCTCCAGTTTTTAGAATATTGAAATTTAGTACACATATCATGAAATTTGCCATTTGTGCCAGGCTTTCCTTATTTTTTATCTGTACAATTTATGAGTTTTTAGTATATTCACAAGGGTGTGCAGTCATCACCACTGTCTAATTCTGGAATATTTTCTTACTTTTATACTTCCGTCTCCCCAGCCCTTGGCAATCACTAATGCACTTTCTGTCTCTATCGATTTGCCTATATGTGACCTTTTGTGTCTTGCTACTTTCATTTAGCATGATAGATCATTTTATTCAAACTCTCATGCTCTAAAGCAGTGACTGATTCTCTGGAAATATCAAAGTTACCTCACTAGAAGCTCGCCTAAGTATGTAGATATTATTCTACTCCAGTTAGGAATCACTGTCACAGATAGCCCTGATAATAATAGGACAGGTGTGTTAGGACTGAGAAAAGATTGTGAGGCATTTTCCTAGTTTTTTTTTTTTTTTTTTAAGCTTTATTGAGGTATGAGTTATAGATGTAATCCATTGCCATTGCATATGCTTCATGTGTACAATTTGGCAAGTTGGAAATACCTTAGGGATTTACTTATGAAACTGTCACCACAGTCAAGATAATGAGCATTTTCATCAACCTCTCCACCCTCAAATTTCATTCTGCCTGTTTATAATCTACTCCTAACCCTTGTGGCTCAGCTGGCAAAGAATGTGCCTGCAATGCGCGAGACCTGGGTTTGATCCTGGGTTTGGAAGATCCCCTGGAGAAGGGAAAGGCTACCCACTCCAGTATTCTGGCCTGGAGAATTCCATGGATTGTATAGTCCATGGGGTTGCAAAGAGTTGGACACGACTGACCAACTTTCATTTCATTTCAACCTTCTTTTGCCTTCCTCTCCGAACCCTCAGGCAGTACTTGTCTTACCTGCTTTGTGTCACCATTTACATTTTACATTTTACATTTTCAATTTACATTTTCTCAAATTTTATATATAGTATATACTCCTTTTTGTCTGACTTATTTCACTCAGTACGATAATGGTAAGACTCATCCATGTTGTTGACTATGACAGTGGTATTTTTTTTTTTTTATTGCTAAGTAGCATTCCATTGTATGAGTATATCACAATTTGTTTACCCATTCATTTGTTGATGACATTTGGATTGTTGACATTTCTGGTGTCTGGGTATTGTAAATACATAAGTTGTTATGAACATATGTTTGCAAGTCTTTTGTTTGGACATATGTTTTCATTTTTCTTATAAATACCTAGAAGTAGAAGGCTGGGTTTTTTAATTAGGTGTATGTTTAATCACCAAACTCCAAAGTAATTATACCATTTACATTCTCACTAACAGTGTATGGAATCTGCAGTAGTTCATATGGTAAAGAATCTGCCTGCAATGTGAGAGACCTAGATTCAATTCCTTGGCTGTGAATATCTTTCGGAGAAGCAGTCCATGGAGTTGCAAAGAGACGGGCACGACTGAGCAATTAGTGTATGAGTATCAACTGCTTCATATTCTTGTCAACATTCAGTTCAGTTCAGTCGCTCAGTCCTGCCTGACTCTTTGCAACACCATGAATTGCAGCACACCAGGACTCCCTGTCCATCACCAACTCCGGGAGTTCACTCAAACTCACGTCCATCGAGCCGGTCGTCCCCTTCTCCTCCTGCCCCAATCCCTCCCAGCATCAGAGTCTTTTCCAGTGAGTCAGTTCTTCGCATGAGGTGGCCAAAGTACTGGAGTTTCAGCTTTAGCATCATTCCTTCCTAAGAACACCCGGGATTGATCTTCAGAATGGACTGGTTGGATCTCCTTGCAGTCCAAGGGACTCTCAAGAGTCTTCTCCAACACCACAGTTCAAAGGCATCAATTTTTCGGCACTCAGCTTTCTTCACAGTCCAGCTCTCACATCCATACACGACTACTGGAAAAACCATAGCCTGGACTAATTGGACCTTTGTTGGCAAAGTAATGTCTCTGTTTTTTAATATGCTATCTAGGTTGGTGATAATTTTCCTTCCAAGAAGTAAACATCTTTTAATTCCGTGGCTGCAGTCACCATCTGCAGTGATTTTGGAGCCCCCCAAAATAAAGTCGGACACTGTTTCCACTGTTTCCCCATCTATTTCCCATGAAGTGATGGGACCAGATGCCATGATCTTAGTTTTCTGAATGTTGAGCTTTAAGCCAACTGTTTCACTCTCCACTTTCACTTCCATCAAGAGGCTTTTTAGCTCCTCTTCACTGTCTGCCATAAGGGTGGTGTCATCTGCATATCTGAGGTTATTGAGATTTCTCCCGGCAGTCTTGATTCCAGCTTGTGCTTCTTCCAGCCCAGTGTTTCTCATGATGTACTCTGCATATAACTTAAATAAGCAGGGTGACAATATACAGCCTTGATGTACTCCTTTTCCTATTTGAAACCAGTCTGTTGTTCCATGTCCAGTTCTAACTGTTGCTTCCTGACTTGCATACAGATTTCTCAAGAGGCAGGTCAGATGGTCTGGTATTCTCATCTCTTTCAGAATTTTCCACAGTTTATTGTGATCCACACAGTCAAAGGCTTTGGCATAGTCAATAAAGCAAAAATAGATGTTTTTCTGGAACTCTCTTGCTTTTTTGATGATCCAGCGGATGCTGGCAATATGATCTCTGGTTTCTCTGCCTTTTCTAAAACCAGCTTGAACTTCTGGAAGTTCATGGTTCACGTATTGCTGAAGCCTGGCTTGGAGAATTTTGAGCATTACTTTACTAGTGTGTGAGATGAGTGCAATTGTGCGGTAGTTTGAGCATTCTTTTGCATTACCTTTCTTTGGGATTGGAATGAAAACTGACCTTTTCAGGTCCTGCAGCCACTGCTGAGTTTTCCAAATTTGCTGGCATTAGGTGTAGTCATTTTTTAAAATTAATTTAAATATATATTTATTGTCGTTTTAGTTTACATTTCACTAATGACTAGTGAAGTTTAGCATATTTTTATGTGCTGATTTGCCAAGATTATCTTTGGTGAAGTATTCAAATCTTTTGCCTTTTTTTTTCAATTCAATTGTTTGGTTTTTTATTACTGAAGTTTTGAGAATTCCTTATGTACTCTGGATATCAGTCATTGTGACTTACAAATATTTTCTCAGTTGATAGCTTCTTGAAAAAAATTCTCTTAATACTATCTTTCGAAGAGCAGAATTTGTAATTTTGATGAATTTAGTTTATCAAAACATTTTAATAGATTCGGGTTTTGGTGGTGTGTCAAATCTTTGGTTAACCTAAAGTCACAAAGATTTAGTTTAACATTTTTTTTTAGAATGTTTATTTGCAGCTTATAGTGTTTACCACAAAGTATTTATTTTTGTTGTGCTTCCTTTAGACAGCATTTAGAACTTGAAGACAGCTTCTATTCAGAAAATTAACAAGTAATTTCTACTTCTTTAATACATCGGTTTATCAATTTATTATTATTTCTGTGTTGTCTTTTTTTTTTCTTTAAGTACCAGCTCATCAAAAAAAGAGGGAAAATACCCTTTTTGATATTCACAGATCTCCAGCAAGAAGAAGTCATATCAGGTATGTTTTGTTAGTTTTTGAAAGGAGGAAATATTTCCATCTATCATTTAGATATCACCTTAAGTACTACGTAGTATAATGCTTTACATTGAGGATATAGGTTTTAATGTCAATAGCATCTTCTTTAATTAGTCACTAATAGTTTTACCCTAAGTGTGACTATTATCTTCCTGATTCAGTTTGCCAGAAATGCTTATTGTTTTAACAATTATGTTCCCTACAGCTACACAGCTTTCTGGTCTCTTAGTAAGTTGAGTCTAGAGACATTGCTTTCATTGGAAGAATTGATTGTTAGTCTTTGCTACTTTTAGTTTCCTTTTGCCCTTTCAATTAGATGTACAAAGAGGCATTTTCTGCTGTGTTTTCTGAAAATGTAATCGATTTCCCATGGTTCAAAAATGAGATAAATAAACCTTAAAAGCTGTTTGCTAGTCTCAGTAGCCTCTCAGTATCCCATAGAAATATTTTTATTAGATTGTATGTCCTTAGAGAATATGTTCATACATATATGTATGTGTGTATATATATATATATATGTACCAGTACATATGTTGATTGTTATCCTTTCTTTTTACCCAAAATATACTGTGCACATTGTTCATACCTTGTTTTTTCACTGGATTTGTTTTCACTGTCTTTTCATTTAAGCATAGCAACATTTTTCATTTATAGTTCTATAACATGACTGTATTTAATATAGATATACTGTGATTTTAAAATTATTTCTTTATTGAGAGTCAGGTTGTTTTCACTTTGTTATTACAGTGTATGGTTTATAATGCATACCCTTGCATAATCATCTTTTACATGTGTACAAATATGTCTGTAGGATAAACTTATAGAAGTAGAATCTCTGAGTTAAAGTAATTTGATGACCTTCAGTGCTGTTGAATCAGCTTGCGGTCCACCCTGCAATGTATGAAAGTCCCTACTTCTCTGTGTTTCTGCCAGCAAAATGAATTCTCAAACTTTTGGATTTTTGCCAGTCTGAAAATTGAAAAGGAAATCTTGGTTTATTTTTGAATCTCTTACAAGAGTATTTTTTCCTGTATTTTTAAAAGACATTTACTTTTTTTTTTCCTGAAATATCTGTAAAGTTTGCCTATTTTATAATAGATTCTTGCTCTTTTTTTAAAACTATTGCTAATTTATAAAATTATATGACCATATGAATCTGCTTGCCTTTAATCTACTTTTAGTAGGTATGACCTAAATCAAATCCCTTATGATTATACAGTCTAAGTGACAAATAGATTCAAGGGATTAGATTTGATAGAGTGCCTGAAGAACTGTGGATGAAGGTTTGTAACATTGTACAGGAGGCAGTGATCACAACCATCCTCAAGAAAAAGAAATGCAAAAAGGCAATATGACTGTCTGAGGAGGGCCTTAGAAATAGCTGAGAAAAAAAGAGAAGTGAAAGGTGAAGGAGAAAAGGAAAGATATATCCATTTGATGCAGAGTTCTAAAGAACAGGAACGAGAGATAAGAAAGCCTTTGTCAGTGATCAGTGCAAAGAAATAGAGGAAAACAATAGAATGGGAAAAGGAGGCAGTGATCACAACCATCCTCAAGAAAAAGAAATGCAAAAAGGCAATATGACTGTCTGAGGAGGGCCTTAGAAATAGCTGAGAAAAAAAGAGAAGTGAAAGGTGAAGGAGAAAAGGAAAGATATATCCATTTGAATGCAGAGTTCTAAAGAAGAGTAAGGATACATGAGAAAGCCTTCCTAAGTGAACAATGCAAAGAAATAGAGTAAAACAATAGAATGGGAAAGACTAAAGATCTCTTCGAGAAAATTAGAGATACCAGGGAACATTTCATGCAAAGATGGACACCACAAAGGACAGAAACATTATGGACCTAATAGAAACAGAAGATATTAAGAAGAGGTGGCAAGAAAATACAGAACTATACAAAAAAGACTTTAATGACCCAGATAATCATGATGGTGTGATCACTCACCTAGAGCCAGATATTCTGGAGTGTGAAGTCAAGTGGGTCTTAGGAAGCATCATTATGAACAAAGCTAGTGGAGGTTGTGGAATTCAAGCTGAGCTACTTCAAATCCTGAAGATGATGCTGTGAAAGTGCTGCACTCAGTATGCCAGCAAATTTAGAAGACTTAGCAGTGGCCACTGGACTGGAAAAGGTCAGTTTTTATTCCAGTCCCAAAGAAAGACAGTGCCAAACGGTGTTCAAACTACCACACAACTGCATTCATCTCACACCCTAGCAAAGTAATGCTCAAAATTCTCCAAATGAGGCTTTTAGCAGTAAATGAACCGAGAATTTCCAGATGTTCAGGCTGGATTTAGAAAAGGCAGAGGAACCAGAGATAAAATTGCCAAATCCATTGAATCATCAAAAAAGCAAGAGAATTATAGAAAAACATCTACTTCTGTTTCATTGATTACCCTAAAGCCTTTGTGTGGATCACAACAAACTGGAAAATTCTTAAGAGATGGGAATACCAGATCACCTTACCTGCCTCCTGAGAAATCTGTATGCAGGTCAAGAGGAAACAGTTAGAACACAGACTGGTTCAAAACTGGGGAAGGAGTACATCAAGGCTATATATTGTCACCATGCTAATTTAACTTATATGCAGAATATATCATGTGAAATGCTGAGCTGGTTGAAGCAGAAGGTGGAATCACTTTCAGTAACCTCAGATATGCAGATGACAATACTCTTATGGTAGAAAGTGAAGAGGAACTAAGGAGCTTCTTGATGAAGGTGAGAGGAGAGTGAAAAAGCTGGCTTAAGACTAAACATTCAAAACAACAATGATCATGGCATCTAGTCCGATCGCTTTATGGCAAATAGATGGTGCAACAATGGGAACCATGACAGACTTTATTTTCTTGGGCTCCAAAGTCACTGCAGATGGTGACTGCAGCCATGAAATCAAGGCCTCTGCTCCTTGGAAGAAAAGCTATGACAAACGTAGACAACATATTAAAAAGCAGAGACATTACTTTGCTGAAAAAGGTCCCTATAGTCAAAGCTATGGTTTATCCAATAGTCATGTATGGTTCCAACAGTTAGACCGTGAAGAAGGCTGAATGCCTAAGAATTGATACTTTTGAACTGTGGTGCTAGAGAAGACTCTTGAGAGTCCCTTGGACTGCAAGGAAATCAAACCAGTCAATCCTAAAGGAGATCAACTCTGAATATCCATTGGAAGGACTGATGCTAAAACTGAAGCTCTAATATTTTGGCCACCTTATGTGAAGAGCCGATAATTAGAAAAGACCCTGTGCTGGGAAAGATTGAAGGCAGGAGGATAAGGGAATAACAGAGGATGAAATAGTTGGATGGCATCACTGACTCAATGGACATGAGTTTGAGCAAGCTCCAGGAGTTGGTGAAGGACAGGGAAGCCTGGTGTGCTGTGTTCCCTGGGGTCACAAAAAGCCAGACACAACTGAGTGACTGAACAAGTAGTTCTTTTTTTGTGTAGTATATTAGTCCTTTATTACAAATTGCCAGTCTTTTTTCTCAGTCCTTGGTTTGTGTTTTAACTTTGCTTTTGATTGTCTTTATCAGAAAGTTTTTATTTTTATGTAGTCAAATTTATCAGCCTACTATGTTTTTTTAGAGGGGCTTCCCAGTTGACTCAGTGGTAAACAATCTGCTTGCCAAGCAGAAGATGCAGGTTCAATTTCTGGATCAGGAAGATGCCTTGGAGAAGGAAATGGCAACCCACCCCAGTATCCTTGCCTGGGAAATCCCATGGACAGAGGAACCCAGTGGGCTCCTGTTTAGAGGAGCCTGGTGTGCTGCAGTCCATGGGGTTGCAAAGAGTTGGACATGACTGAGTGACTGAACAATGATTACAATATTTTTAGATTTTGAATCATAGTTAGAAAAGCCTTCCCAAATCCAGAGTGTTAAGGAAATTCACCTCTGTTTATTTAATTTAGAATACTGATGATTTTCTTTTTTAAAATTTTATTGGAGTATAGTTGATTACAAGGTTGTGTTAGTTTCAGGTGTATAGCAGAGTGAATCAGTTATGCACATAGCTCCTTTATTTTTAACGTTATATATTTTACTCTAATTTTGATCCATCTGAATTTTATTCTTGTGTGAGATTTATAGTATGGATCCAGCTTTTTTCCCAGGTGGAAAATGAATTTTTCCAACCACATTTATTGAGTGAATCTATGTTTTCTCCATTGATTACAGTTTCCCCATTTATTACCAAATTATGTATAATGTATAAATATTACATAAAAGATGTCCTTGTCCTTTTTTTTCTTTCTTCTTATATTTTTTCTCAGATGGCTATTTGTATATATGCAAACAATTTCTGTATATTAATTATACCCCACTTCTTTATTGGGAATGCCTCTAACATGTCCTCTGTAAGATTGATGCTTAAGAAAGATATATTTTATATCTTAGACAGTTTGTGGTTATTAATAATCTTGTCATTGAGGCTTAGAGGAGTTTTGTTTTTTTGGTGGTTGTTTTTGACTATGCCGCATGGCTTGTAGGATCTTAATTCCCTGATGAGGGATTGAGCCTGCATCCTTGGCAGTGAAATCTCCGAGTCCTAACCACTGGCCTGCCAGGAATTCCTGGACGTATGTTTTTATTTCTCTTGAGTATATCCCTTGGGGTAGAATTACTGGGCCATGTGATAACTTTATGCTTAATCATTTAAGAACTGCTTGAATGTTTTCCAAAGTGATTATACCATTTTACATTCTCTCCATCAGTGTATAGGGTTTCCAGTTTTTCATATTCTCTTCAAAGCCTTAATATTGTCTGACTTTTTGATTCTGGTCATCCTGATGAACATAAAATGTATCTCATTGTAATTTTCGATGATATGAGGCATCTTTTAAAGTGCTTATTGGCCATTTTAATACTTTCCTTTGAGAACTGTCTTTGTGTCCTGTGCCTGTTTAAAAATTGGGTTGTCTTTTTCTTATTGACTTACAAGGGCTCTTTATATTGAATTCAAATTCCTGTACTCAAATTCCTTATCAGACATTTGCTTTGTAAATATTTTATCCTGTTTCGTGGGTTGTCTTACTTTCTTGATGTTCTCTGAAGCAAAAAGAACTTTAATTTTGATGAGGTTTATCTTTGTTGTATTGTTCATGCTTTTGATGTCATATCTAAGAATCCATTGACAAATCTGTGACTATGAAGATTTATTCCTGTGTTGTTTTTTTTTCCTAAGAGTTTTATAGATTTAGCTCTATGTTTAGGTCTTTGATCCATTTTCACTTTCTTTTGTGTATGATGTGGGCCCTTCCCTTTATGGTCCATTCTGCTTTTTTGGTACTGTGATACATTTTATAAACCTAGCAATATGTTATTAGAATTATTTTCATAATTCTGTTTTATTTAAAAAGATGAGAGAAGACAATCAAATGTATGTTTATAGCTTTTGGATAATAACTTTTATTATTCTGAGTCTCTTTGTTTATTCTTGTGAATTCAAGTTATCATCTGGAGCCATTTCCTTAGTCCAGTATGTATACTGTTGCTTCTGATCACCTCATTAGAGCTGACATATTATATTTTTATATGTTAGGCTCACAACACACATACATAGAGTAAATGAACTTGAAAACAGGCATTTTT
Organism: Madoqua kirkii; assembly: GCA_006408675.1. Classification (NCBI taxonomy): domain Eukaryota; kingdom Metazoa; phylum Chordata; class Mammalia; order Artiodactyla; family Bovidae; genus Madoqua; species Madoqua kirkii. The sequence goes on from SJYC01074571.1 coordinate 15,780, forward strand.
TCTTAAGGAGAGAAAGAAGTCAGAGAGAAAGTAAAATTGCAAAGATTGAGTAGGTAACTATTACAACAGTCTTCCTAAGGTCTTGGGAAACATTAAAATCTGATACAGGATGAAATGAAAAGACTCCTATTAATCAGGAGAAGGAATATTAGGCAGGTTAAAAGTCTTAATGAGCTGGGGAAAATCTGGGTTTGCTACTGAGGGAATTGGAGTTGAATAGAGATGTACAGGGTGTAGAGGATTCTTGAAGCCCATTCTGAGTTTCAAGTAAATTAATTTAGTGATTCAATTTTGTGTGATAGCATATTTTCTAGGTATCTTAGAGATGTCATCAATTATTTTAATAATTAGATTTATTGAGTATTGTTTTTCTTCAAGGATTTTACTTTGATACTTTCATTCCATAGTAGTTATGATTGTAAACTTTTCTTCAAAATTATGTTTTACAAGAAATTCAGACAGAATATAAGTATCTTAAGTCAAAAGTGGAAACTCTTGTCTTCCCATAAACTGATGTATTATCTTTTTTAGCGTCTGTACTGTTTATGATTGCTTGGGAAATGGGAAAATAAGAGAAAAGGATAAGCTTTCTGAAGATTTTGATATTATTTATCAATCAGTGATAGACACTCCCTAAATTTGGATGCAATTAAATTTGTTGTTTGATGGCTCTCTAAACTACCCTGTTTAAAAAATTATAGCCTCATTCTCTTCTGTTTTTTTTTCCTTCTGTTGTAAATTGCATCAGTATAAGGATCTTAATAAATATTTGCCAAATGAATGAGTGAATGTATGTATTTTATACTGAGCTAACAGTAGATATGGTACTCAGAATGGTGCTTTTTAAAAGCCTTTTGCTGCTGTAATGATTTTAAGAACTTTACTCTTTTTAAATAGGAGAAAGAAGCATGCTATTCATAGTAGCGACACAACTTCTTCTGATGAAGAACGATTTGAAAGAAGGAAATCAAAGAGCATGGCAAGAGCAAGAAATAGGTTCGTAAATTTTTAATTGTTACTTTCATGGTAGAAAAAAGGAATAACAGTTTAAACTTTGTGATTCTTACCTGTACCAATATTTTGCTCACAGTGATACTCAACACATTAGAATAATACACTAACTTGGTTTTTACATAGTAATTTTTAGAGTAGAAATTTAACCATGGGAAACTTCCCATAAATTACTTAACTGTGTTAGTACTCAATAAAACAGTGTGTAAAGATAAAGATAGAACCAGGGGAAGACTCCAACCTCTATGACAGTCTCTTCTTCAGTAAAGAAAGAAAGTGAAAGTGAAGTCGCTCAGTCGTGTCCAACTCTTTGCGACCCCGTGGACTATAACCTACCAGGCTCCTCCGTCCATGGGATTCTCCAGGCAAGAATACTGGAGTAGGTTGCCATTTCCGTCTCCAGACGGAAGATCCAGATCCCTGGATCTTCCTGACCCAGGGATTGAACCTGGGTCTCCCACCTTGCAGGCAGACACTTTAACCTCTGAGCCACCAGGGAAGCCCACTCGTCTAATCCAATTCCATTTAATGAGGCTGATTTTAAATGGTTAAAATGATCATAGCACTCTAGAGTAAGACTTGATTTTTAAATAGAATTGTTTCAGGAGTCCTTGGGTTTTGATGGAAACCTTGTTATAGTTTTGGTTTAGTGAATGCCTCTGGTAATCTTTGCTTAAGTAGAGTAACTCATTATTACATGGCTCACTAAAATCTTGAGAGTTTTCAGTGGGGAGAGAATCAATATTTTGCCCAGTAGAGCATCAAATTATAATTTATCCTTTAAAATTTAAGTTAATGTTCTAGCTTATATGTATAATATTTAAGATAAATTATATTTAGAAATTTTATATTTAGCAAAGCATTTCTATACTTTAGCATTATATATTTACTGTAGAAATATCAAGTTTTCAGTTAGCTGGTCTTGGAAACAAGTTTGGATTGGTGTAGATTATATACTAGAAAGAGTTCCTTGTGTGGATGACAGAAAATGTAAGGAAAATCTAAGTTTGAATAAAAGAGTGTAATGCGTCTTTAATCTGAACTATTCTGATACCTGCTTTGGAAGTTTTTAAAGTAAGTTCAGATTTGGAAATATCAGTGAAGTTACATTCATTACAGAACCTATACTTTTTTGAGGCTATTTATGTCATCTTTTGGTGTTTATGCAATATTAAAAGAGGCAGTAGATTGTATTTTCTTGGGATAATTAAATATCGTATAGGATTTTAAGTAGCTAAAGATGTATTTTAAGGTACCTACACAAAAAATAAGACTTAATTTTCAAAACAGGTTTGAAAATTGGTTTCTCTTGAATTAAAGGAAAGGAAACGTATTTCTTCAATCATGTATTCTGAACTGACGTTCATAATAACTAAGGATAAATTTAAATATTGTAATAAAGCTTGAGTTTATTTAATGTCATATATAATATTAATAGTGTATATATAGTAGGTCTATTTTATTTTATACTTATAGAATATCAGGTTTGTTAAGTTTTCTTATTTATACTAGGTTGAACTCTTTGGATAAATAGATTTATGATCTTAATTGCTTTGTCTTGTGAATAAATTTATTTCTGATCTGTTGAAAAAAATTTAGGAAAAGTAGATTGAAAATATGAAATCTCTTGAAGCAGGCAGCATAAACAGATGGAGATATATTCCATGTTCCTGGGTAGGAAGAATCAATATTGTGAAAATGGCTATACTACCAAATGCAGTCTACAGATTGAATGCTATCCCTATCATATTACCAATAACATCTTTCACAGAACTAGAACAAAAAATTTTACAATTCGAATGGAAACACAGAAGAACCCCCCCCCCGCAAAGCCAAAGCAGTCTTCAGAAAGAAGAATGGAGCTGGAGGAATCAACCTTTCTGACTTCAGATTATGCTACAAAGCTGCAGTCATCAAGACAGTATGATACTGGCACAAAACCAGAAATGTAGACCAATGGAACAAGATAGAAAGCCCAGAAATAAACCCATGCACCTGTGGGTACCTTATTTTTGACAAAGAAGGCAAGACTGTGTAATGGGGTAAAGACAGCCTCTTCAGTAAATGGTGCTGGGAAAACTGGACAGCTACATGTAAAATAATGAAATTACAATGCTTTCTAACACCATACACAAAGATAAACTCAAAATGGATTAAAGACCTAAATGTAAGACCAGAAACTATAAAACTCTTAGAGGAAAACATAGGCAGAACACTCGATGACATAAATCAAATCAAACTCTATAACCCACTTCCTGGAATAACGGAAATAAAAACAAAAGTAAACAAGTAGGACCTGATTAAACTTAAAAGCTTTTGCACAGCAAAGGAAACTATAAGCAAGGTGAAAAGACAACCCTCAGAATGGGAGAAAATAATAGCAAATGAAACAACTGACAAAGGATTAATTTCCAAAATATACAAGCAGCTCATACAACTCAATGCCAAAGAAACAAAAATCCTATCAAAAAGTGGGAAAAAGACCTAAACAGACATTTCTCCAAAGAAGACATACGGATGGCTAACAAACATATGAAAAGATGCTCAACATCGCTCGTTATGAGAGAAAGCAAATCGAAAGTACAATGAGGTATCACCTCACGCAGTCAGAATAGCTATCATCCAAAAGTCTACAAACAATAAATGCTGGAGGGGTTGTGGAGAAAAGGGAACTCTCTTGCACTGTTGGTGGAAATGTAAATTGATACAGCCACTATGGAAGATGGTGTGGAGATTCCTTAAAAAAACTAGGAATAAAACCACCATATGACCCAGCAATCCCACTCCTAGGTATATACCCTGAGGAAACCAAAATTGAAAAGAACACATGTATTCCATAGTTCATTGCAGCACTATTTACAATAGCTAGAACATGGAAGCAACCTAGATGTCCATCGACAGATGAATGGATAAATTTGTGGTGCATATACACAATGGAATATTACTCAGCCATAAAAGGAACACATTCGAGTCAGTTCTGATGATGTGGATGAACCTAGAACCTATTATACAGAGTGAAGTGAGTCAGAAAGAGAAAGAGAAAGATAAATATTATATTCTAACATGCTGCCGTCTATGGGATTGCATAGAGTCGGACATGACTGAAGCGACCTAGCAGCAGCAGCAGCAGCAGCAGCACACATATATACAGAATCTAGATGAATGGTACTGAAGAATTTACTTACAGGGCAGCAGTGGAGAAACAGACATAGAGAAGAGACTTATGGACATGGGGAGAGAGGAGGAGAGTATGAGATGTATGGAGAGAGTAACATGGAAACTTATATTGCCATATGTGAAATAGATAGCCAATGGGAATTTGCTGTATGGCTCAGGGAACTCAAACAGGGGCTCTGTATCAACCTAGAGAGCTGGGATGGGGAGAGAGATGGGAGGGAGGTTCAAAAGGGATGGGATATATGTATATCTATGGCTGATTGATGTTGAGGTTTGACAGAAAACAACAAAATTCTGTAAAGCAATTATCCTTCAATAAAAAAAAATCAAAAATGTGTCAAAGCTTTAAAACTTGTTTATGATATTAAGAATGTGTGACTTTTTAATGCTATCTACTTAAATTTTTATGAATTTCAGGTGTTTGCCTATGAACTTAAGAGCAGAAGATTTAGCTAGTGGTATTCTCCGAGAACGTGTTAAAGTGGGCGCAAGCTTGGCTGATGTTGATCCAATGAATATTGATAAAACAAAAATGTGTCAAAGCTTTAAAACTTGTTTATGATATTAAGAATGTGTGACTTTTTAATGCTATCTACTTAAATTTTTATGAATTTCAGGTGTTTGCCTATGAACTTAAGAGCAGAAGATTTAGCTAGTGGTATTCTCCGAGAACGTGTTAAAGTGGGCGCAAGCTTGGCTGATGTTGATCCAATGAATATTGATAAATCAGTAAGTTTTGTAACTGGTTTTCTGGAAAGATCTCTTTTCTTTTTCGTCACACAGCTTGTGGGGTCTTAGTTCCCCCATCAAGGACTGAATCCGTGCTCCCTGCGGTGGAAGCGTGGCATCCATACTAACCACCATACTGCCAAGGGATGCCCTAAAGCATACTTTTTTGAATTCTGTTTATAAATGAACTTTATATTTAAACTTCAGTTCCTGCTGAAGGCATGTATTTTGCAATCATTATCTCATAAATTAAAAAGAAACCTACAGACAATTAAAATTATTTTATACTAAACTTTTCCCCTTCTTTCCAAGGTGCGGTTTGATAGCATAGGTGGATTGAGTCATCATATTCATGCACTAAAGGAAATGGTAGTATTCCCACTTTTATATCCAGAAATTTTTGAAAAATTTAAAATTCAGCCTCCAAGGTTAGTAATGCTAGATGTTTATTATTGTTATTGTTAATTTATCAAATTTCAATTAGTAAGTAATTATAAATCTAAATATTATTTATAAATATTTCATGTATATTTATTTGATATGTTCTAGCAATGAGAATTAGGAATGAAAGTTTATTATTTAGAACTCAAAAGCTGTGGTACTTGAAGTTTATATTTCAGCATTTAAGACTCAGGTGTAGGATGAGATTCTTTATGCAGGCCTTAAATATACAAGTGGATTGCCCAACTAGATTTTCCTTAATTTGGTCTCCTAATAGCATTGAGTTGGATACTATACTGTCTCTTATACACATCTGTTCCTGGGTAGGAAGAATCAATATTGTGAAAATGGCTATACTACCAAATGCAGTTCACAGATTCAATGTGATCCCTATCAAATTACCAATGGCATTTTTCACAGAACTAGAACAAAAAATTTCATAATTCATATGGAAACACAAAAGTCCCTGAATAACCAAAATGATCTTGAGAAAGAAGAATGGAGCTGGAGGAATCAACCTTCCTGGCTTCAGATTGTATTACAAAGCTACAATCATCAAGACAGTATGGTACTGGTACAAAACAGAAATATAGACCAATG